>JAYMFT010002283.1:0-17327 GCA_038088735.1 Panulirus argus | reverse complement strand
GCACACTCTTTCAGTACACGGGGATGGATGCCATCAGGACCATAAGCCTTGCTTGTGTTCAGAGAAAGAAGAGCTTTTCGGACAGTCCGAAAAGAGATTTCAGGAAGAGTCATAGGATTAGTAAGAGGAGCATCATGGGGTGAGTAGAGGAGAAATGGGAACCAAAGAGAGTTGCTTTGTCAATGGGAGAGACAGTTATAGTACCATCAGGATGGAAAAGTGAGGGAAAGGTAAAGCGACAGAAGTTGTTAGACATGCTCTTAGGTAAAGACCAGAAAGACCTATCCGTGGATGATGAGGAGAGGTTATCGCTCTTCCTTTGAATAAAGGAATGCTTTGCCTCATGGATAACTTGCTTGCAGCAATTATGGGCAGTGATTAAAGCTGAGTGGGAGCCAGAGACAGGAGAGGTTCTCTATGCCTGATATGCCTGATTCCTTGCCTGAATGGCCTCAGAACAGGAACGGTTTAACCATGGATTGGATGAAGAAGTAGTCTTGGAGGAAGAGGGGATAAATGCTTCTATTCCTGCAAGAATAATCTCTGTTATGCGTTTGGCAGATATAGAGGCATCACCACATAAGAGACAGTAATTTACTCAGGGGAAGTCAGAAAACAAGTTACGTAAGTTATTCCAGTCAGCTTTGTTGAGGTACCAGTATTTACGCTTAGAAAGGGCTGCTGGAGGGGGAGGTGCTATAAGGATAGATACATCTATTAGAGTATGATCAGATGAGCTACATAAGATCAGAGTTTGGGGATTCAAGGTCCTTGAGGCATGCAACAGGTGTGTTTATGTTGAAATAAGCACAAACACCACCTTTGAATTGGAAACATGAGTGGAAATTATCGTTAAAGATGAAAAAGGGACTAGTGAGAACATCAGTAGACAACTGTGTCTCAGACAGAAGTAAGATACTGGGAGAGGTACTAGACAGATGGTGTTCAACTGAGAAGTTACTAGAGAGACAATGAATGCTGGTATAATGAATAGAAAAAGAGGAAGGTCTCACAGAGAGGGGAAAGTGTTGGGAGGGGCCAGTACTGCTACTGCTAGAGCCCGGAGATTCTTAGCACCCCATGATGCTGGGGACTAGGGGCCACAGATTGGACAGACACTGTCATCATGATGCTTAGAAATGTTAGAGCAGATAGGAATTGGCAAGAGTACTTATGTGAAAAAAGTAATAATAATAAGCAAGATATGATTAGGTGTTTGGTGTTTGTAAGAAGAAGATGGCAGGACTAGCCTGGTAGTCCTGTTTTGATGAGACAGAAAGTAAGACCAGCAATCCTGACATGGAGAGTGTAGGATGGTTCCGAGCACAACTTTAACGCTCCTCAGTCAGGACGGTAGTACCACCCTAGGCGGCTGTTGTCAACAGCCTACTACCTAATGGGTTGCTCCAAGGGGATGGGATAATCCTTAAGTTAGCTGGGATATTGGAAGGGACCAGTACACTGTCACCTGAGCCCTCCCTCTCACTGGTGGCAGGATCGCACAGTAAAGTCAAAGACTAATAGGGGAAGGGGATGTCCATTAATGCCGAAAGTCAGTTAAATCGAATGTAGAAATTTTTTGATACAGTCTACAGTAATACAATATACAGTTTACATGCTTTCTTTTAACTCCTCTATCACTTGTTGCCATTTTGAATTGTAAGGATTGCAATTCTCTGTATACAACCTGATCACACTGTTGCTTAAGGCAAACTGAGACTGAAACAAAGCTACCAAAAACAAGTGCGGTATGAAATGTGCATGGTGTGGCGTTTGAGAATTTTTTTTTCAGTTATTAATAATTAATGTATTATCATTTGCTCGATCTGTTAAATCCGAAATCTGTTATATCGGGGTCTGTTAAATCAAGGGATTACTGTACTAAAAGCTAAAATTTGTCGAAACAATGAGATTTTCTTAGTTGGATTTTAAGGTTTCTCCACATGTGATTTACACTTGTGCACTCATACTTGTAAACTGTCTTTCAGTATTGCACTCGTTATGTTTTCTTTACTTACAAATTGCTCTAGTGTAACATATCAAGTACAGGTAGTCGTCGACTTATGACTGACCACATTTACGACCACTTCCGTACAATTGTTTTGGGCCAGCTCCTGGCGCTGCCAGGAGGCTGGGAGGCTGTGCTGCACCCTGCACAAAGCTCCCAGCACAACACACTTCCTCCTGTGTTTGTTTGTCTTTCACTTTGGAAATTTTTCTACAATATCATCAAACTGTATAATATACTTAAGGTAATTATAACACAGGTCGACTTACGACCAGATCAACTTATGACTGGTCTGTCGGAACCGATTGCAGTCGTAAGTTGACGACTACCTGTATATGTACATGTATGTATGTGTATGTATATATGTGTATATGAGTGGATGGTTCTCTCTTTGTCTATTTCCTTGTGCTAACGTGGTAAACAGTGATCGAGTACAATAAAATATATTATTACTATTATCATTATTATTATTATTATTATACTTGATCACTGTTTCCCATGTTAGCGAGATAGCGCCAGGAAACAGACGAAGAAAGATCCATTCACTCACACACATATATACATACATGCACAATACATATATATACATACCAACATATACATATATACATACATATACATACACATGCATATACACACGTACATATTCATACCTGCTCGCCCTCATCCATTCCTGATGCCACCCTTCCCCACAGGAAATAGCATCGCCACCCCCTGGGGATAGGAAAGAAAGAATACTTCCCATTCCCACATATTCCCCGCATGTCATAGAAAGCGACTAAAAAGGGTGGGAGGGGGTGCTGGAAATCCTCTCCTCTAATTTTTACTTTTCCAAAAGAAGGAACAGAGAAGGGGGCCAAATGAGGATTTTTCCCCTCTGAGACTCAGTCCTCTTTTCTTGACACTACCTTGCTAATGTGGGAAATGGTGAATATGTATGAAAAAAAAAAAATTACATATAAACACACACACACACAAATATGAGGAATGGGAGGTAATTAGGGAAGTAGTGCCAGCACATGCTAGAGATGCATGTGCATGTGGCACATGAAAAGAGTGAGGTGGGCAAATTAGTAAGGGTTATGAGTGGTGGGATGAAGATGTATTTTTTAAAGCTGCAAATAGAAAGAGAAAAGGAATGTATTTGGGCGGTAATTACAGGGAAATATTGCAAATGATTGGATGTTTAAGAGAACGAGGAAGAAGGTCAAGAGCAAGGTGTAGGGATTCAAAAAGAGAGCAAATGAGAGTTGGGGTGAACGAGTATCGGTACACTATAGGGAAAATAAGATATTTTGGGAGGAGGTTAATAAAGTGTGAAAAAGACCAAATTGGAACATTGGTGTAGGGGGCAAAAGAGGAAGAGGTAACTGTTAGTGAAGAAGGGAGGAGGAGATGGAATAAGTATTTTGAAGGACTTTTTCATGTGTTTGTTTATAAGGTGACAGATGTAGGGTGTTTGGGTGAGGTTGGTATGTGAAGTGAGTTATGGAGTGGGGTATGGTAAAGAGGGAAGAGGTGGTGAAAGCCTTACGTAGGATGAAATGGTTACTGAGAAAATGTGTTAAAAAAAGGGTGAAGAATGTGGTAACACTATCAGAGATGCCAGTATAATAAATGCAGTTGTTTCCGGATTCACAACTCCAATGTTTACTGCACCAAGGGTCTGCTCCAGCACATTTGCAGTCAACTGCCAGAGGCATCCCATGTCATATACAAAGCATCAGTAGTCAGTGGATTAAGCTATTGCATTACATATTTAATGTTTTGTGGATTAAGCTATTGCATTACATATTTAATGTTTTCAAGGCTTGTGGCTCTCAGTTATATGTGACATTAATAACACAAAAGACTTTGTGTTCCTTATGATTTTACCAGTGCTGTGGTAGAGGAATCTTATATTTTACTTTGGCATCATTATAAAAAGCATTATGACGGAAAAATCTAACAATATCTTCAAATTTGTCATTATTTGTGGAACAGATTATCTGAAAACTTTTAGAGCTTACTGAGAATCACGCATGATTGTTAATAACTTATGAAATGTCAAGCCTTCTTTGTTAAGTTAATCTATTTAAGTAAGTGATTCTGTACAAATCTATGTTTGTCGATGTATTAAGCCAGTTTATTATGTATTCTAATATTTTCAAGTCAGGTAGATCTCAATTAAATGATACATTAAAAATATGAAAACTTGATGGTCCTTTTGGGGTGACCACTGGTGGCTGGAATAAGGTGCTTGAGGTACAGGAAGTAGATAATATTTTGCTGTGCCACGATTGTAAAAGGCATTTTAATTGAAAAAATTTCCAATATCTCTAAATATTTCAAATAAGCATAATCGAATTTGTAATTAAAAATACAGGTTTTTAAAATGTTGCTAATGTGAGGCCTTAGTGTTGTTCTCCAAATTTGTGCCCTAATTCTTGAAACTTGCTATTGTAAAATGTTGCACTATGAACTCAAATATTACACCTTTTATACTGAAATTCATTGTGGAGGAGACTGGGTAGCAAAAGTAGGGAGGATATTGGAGGATTTATTTATTTTTACTGAAAAGTCTACTCTTACTTCATACACACACTTATTTCATACATACTTTTATTCCAAACACAGGCACTGCACTGGTAGTGAATGACATGAACATATGTTGAAACAGCACACCTTTCACACTACATCTATGAGTGAGAAGACTGAATAGCTGGCATGTATAAAGAGAATATGGGATGTGTTTTTCATTGAATATATGTATTTTAGCTCTACCTGTCACATGTTTTTAAAGTCTTCCATAACCTGAAGATTGCAAAAAGAAAATATGAAGCTCAACTGTTTTATAATTCCTTCCATGTGTGCGAGTTCAACGGAAATACCTCCCCCTCCTTTTAACAGAATCCTAATAAAAACATGAAGTCGCTTATTTCTTCATATTTCTCTTTTTCATTTTCCCATCAGCTGATACATATCAAAAGTATTCTTCCCAACGAGTCAGATTATCCAACAAACTACATACTCTCTGTGGGTTTACTGTGAATACACAACTTCCTGGTGGACAGCCAATGCACTTACAATGGTGTTGTAGGGATTGGAGGATATTTCCAGAATCTTAGTCATGGAGGAGACTTCTATATGCTTCTAATGGTATGATATGTCAGCTGGATATTTAAACAAGCAAGAAAAGTTAACTCACCAATAACTGGTGGCTGCTATTTTCCGAGGGCACAATAATTAATAATAGCCACTGTTTAAGGGATAAACCTTGGAAATTCATGAACAACTCTGGCAGGAATCTTAAATATTTAGATATTTGGACCTGAAAGTTTTCAGATTTTGGATGCTTGGATTAATGATCTTCTACCTTAGCTAATAACCTTCAGTCTACAACCAATAAATTTTTGCATTTCAAACTTTAAAAATGTGCAGTACTACTTCATGTATAGTTAGTTCTCAGATTCTATGGGTGATAGAAAAGACTTTGTGAAAGAGAAAAAAAATTTAATTTAAAAAATTTGCATTTGATATAATGAAGATAAAAAGACATGAGAAACATGTCAAACAGCAAATCAATGCTGGCCTCAATTTTAACAAATTGTAAGAGGTCATTATAATATCTTCATGCTTTCATAGGATTGAAACGATGGAAAGTTTTATAATTGCTGTGGAGATGCTTGAGGAAGGTTGTTGTGGCAGCAGGTAATGCTACTAGAAGATGATTTAAGCAGTGAGTATCACACAGATCTAGAAGACGATATACGATGCTCTCCAGTATTATCTAGCCACAGAAAGGATAAATACATTGAAAATACCACAAATATTATTAGTATCAGTTCTAATGACCTATGTCTAGCCACAGAAAGGATAAATATTGAAAGTACCATTAATATTATTAGTTAGTATCAATTCTAATGACCAATGTCCTACCACTAATATTATTAGTTAGAATCATTTCTAATGACCAATGTCCTAACTATATTCATAAATAAGTCATGTTCAAACAATTACCCTTGCATCTGGAAAACTAGTAATTAAGGGAAGACATACAGGATTTAAAATTTGAAAAACTTTTTCTCTCCAAGGTAGTGTTCACTTGCCCTTTCCAAACAACCTTAAAGTGATCAAAGCTGCTTGCTTGTTATTTGGGCCTGCTCTTGGCCAATCACCAACTGCCACTGTGCTGGCATCATCAACCAACACACCTCCTGCTACTCGAGAGCTCATAATTCACAGATCGCAGGTGCCAACCTAAGAACATCAGACCAGGTAGTTCACAATTTGCAGGTAAAAGGTGCCAACCCAAGGAAGTCACAGAAGGTAAAGAGGAGGAAGTTTTTGAGAAAAAGAGGGGAAGGCAGGGCAGGGTAAGAAAACCAGGACAAATTGCTAGTGGGATACAGTCTCATAGAAAAAGGTTTTTACATTTTCAAAACCAACTATACTCTCCTCTGCTGCCAGTCCCTTGATCATGAGAGCATACACAAACTTGAAAGAGTAAGGTATGCACAAAATCTTTCAGATAAGACTAAGCCCATGGCAAAAATAAATAACTTCAATGGTAAACCAGAGCAACAATGGAATCCATCTATATATAACACAAATTGGCACTAGACTTGGACAAGAAAATGAATGACTCAACATCCTCTCCAATTCATCCACAACACTTTAAACTTCCACCCTTTCAAAGCAAATTCTAAAACTGCACAAAATAGTGCACTTGGTAGAAACATGAATGCATATCAACCACAAACACTCAACACCTTCACAATGAAACAAGGATCCTCCCAATGCAGTCTCCCCTGAACATGCTTGGCACTCAATTCTATGCAACAGCACTCGACTCCTCCCACCCAACCAACTCTATCAAACCACCAATACTCATGCAGACGTAAAAGGCTTACCCTAGCCTGAAACTTCAGTAACCTCCACTCACAGATCCCCTACACTCAACAAATGTTAACACTGACAAAACACACACATCCTGAAATAACCCAACAAGTATTAAACATCTGACCTCCTGACTCAGTCTTTACTCCAACCTATCAGACATACACCAACAGAAACAACACTCCCCAAACAAACATGTAACACATTTTATGTTCTAGACTTCATCCATCACTACAAACATTTCAACATATCCCCAAACAATTCATACCCATGATGTAACCACAACACTGAAGCACTTCCCACTCGATTCCCCTTCACATGTGACTCCACAAAGACTCACACACATCACTTCTCTTTATGACGTATGGTTCTGAGTAGTGGATGTGACCAAACTCACAAAGATAGATGGGAACCCCTAGGGCAAGAAGTAAGTATAAATAATCATCCTGGCATTAGTGGACTCTACCTGTATGTATTTATGCTAAAAGTGAAAAGTCATGTTCAACATCTTTTCCTTGCTACTGAATGCAGTGCAACCTTGAGACTGCAGTAGCCCTATAAAGGGAACCTGAGGTTTCAATTACAAATCAACTTAAAGCATCCTTGGCATTTTTGGACTACACATAGGCCACACTGTAAGTGAAAAGTCACCTTCAACGGGATTGCATTATTGTCATTCGATGAAAAGGAATAATATCAATCTCATCAAAGAGCTTCTCTTTAAAAATGAGACTATCCTTTCCCTGCCACTGATTGTGTTACAATCTTGAAGCTGTAATACCCCATTAGTGGGGTCCAGGGGTTACATAACTAAAACTCAATATCCTAAAACACTGACCAATGCAAACACAATTCACCAATCCATAAACTAGGTACTATATACCACAAATGCCAATTCAACATAACTCAGGACCTTAGTGCCAATAATGCATCTACCACAATGAAGACACGGAACACTTTTTAATCAACTGCACCACACTTTCCCCACATAAAGACACAAACAAAATCACAACACTTTAAGAACTGTACCCCTGCCCATTGGGTAGCTCCCTTCCTGAGCACTGCAGGAGTCTCATATATACAGATGAGACTCCTGAAAAGAGAGAGAGAGAGAGAGAGAGAGAGAGAGAGAGAGAGAGAGAGAGAGAGAGAGAAGATACTGATCCATGGGATGGAAAATGCAGGTCTGAAAGGTGACATCTTGTCATCATGTGATCCAAGAGAATTCTGTATCACTGGGTAGACAAGAGTGAGTCAATCAGTGATATCATCTCAGTGGTGGTCTTTGATTGGCTAAAGCATAACCCAAAATGAGTGAGCTACCATTACTATGGTTGGAGGGACATAGATGAATGGGAAAAGCTAGCTCTACCTAACTATAAATGCTAAGGGCTGAAAGGATCTACATAAATCTTGTTTTCCAGAGTATCCTCATGAATCTCTAATGCTTGCAAGAGAGACCACAGAGGAAAGAAATACATTTATACATTGAGAAGCATTTAAATACAGTCAATAAAAACAGTACATCCATTCAATGAACTTCATGATATAATAAGACACTAAATATGAGTAACATTCATAGGTAACCAATACTAACCTTAACAGCTGGGTAGACAGTTGCACGTTGCAGATCTCCTACAATAGTAGCAACAGTGAAGTGGACCACTTTATTGAGCTTGACACTGTATGGGTTGAGTTCTCTCACCACACGTTCCAGTTTATTACCACACTCTACCATAATCTGTAATATTGAAGATATTTTTTCTTTGAAGATAATGTTAGTACAAAGGAAAATTTTATTTGGTCCTCATGACTGATAACCTATCCTGATCACCTGCTCCAGAGAACTAATATTTTGTTGCACCTGCATGCCTTTCCTGCTTCAGCATCAGAAGCACATGACTTTTGTATGTCAGAAAAAGTTTTAAATCAAAACTTTTCTTTTTCATGGCAAGAATGAAGCACTGAGAAAAATAGCATAAAACTTGTCTGCTGGGGTACTGCTGAATATCATGAGCCACAGGAAAATAAATCATAAAATCTTGTAAAAACACTATGCTAATCAGACACCTGTAGGCTACCCTTGGTGGAACTTGTCACAGTTTATTGGCAATGGTCAAGCTGGCCATGGCTTATATTTATTCAAGTTAAAACAGGTCAACATAAACAGCAAATGAAACAAAATAGGCATGAGGTATCTGCTACTCTCTTACATTCATATATAATACACTAGAATAAAGAAATATCTTTCCATTAGTATCTCTGTTCTGTGCTAGAAGCAATACAGATAAAGGGGAAGATGGCACTGTAAGTGGATAAGAAGTTGAAAGTAAATGGGAATAACAGCATGGTTATTAGCTTCAGTAGGGGTAGAGGAACAATTTAGTTGGGGTGTGAGTATGAATGGAGAAAATTTGGAATGAAAGAACTGTTTTGGACACCAGAGAGTGGAAATGGCAGCTATTGGAACAATGGAAATGGCAAGTGTCACAGGGTGGGTGAAGGGGCGAAGGTTTTTGGAGCACTGAGGAATGAATGGAAAGAAAAGTCTTTATCTGGGAGCAAGTTCTTACCTAATGCATGAATCAACAATTATCTATATATTAAGAAAAGTGTAGGAGAAAATTGCTAAAAGGGAGGAAAGTCTAAACTAGCTCATGAGTGCTCGTAATCACTTTTAGTTAATAGCAATCAATTCATAATCAGTGAATGATATGGTAAATACCATTTTTCATCTATTTTTCCTACACAATTCTCATCAGAAGGTTCTTACCTAATGCATGAATTATTTACATATTCAAAAATAACTGGAGAATGTCTCACTATCTTGAACATCCATTACACAAAGACCCAAGTCTGACTTCAAGAAACTGAGAGTCCTACTCAAAAACTTTCAAATAAAAAGTGGCTCCAGTCAGACAAAGGACCGATTCAACCTTATATTGAGTAATGTTCGCACAATGAATCTGCCACAAGCACCAAGTCATCAGCAAACAAATGACTCACCTCACAGGACCACACATCCCTAACATACTATATACCTACTCCTCTCTCCAAAGCCCTTACATTCACCTCCCTCACCACCCCAAACATAAATGGAGGTTTTAAATCTACATACTTTCTTGACAGTCCATCCCAAAGCAATCTTACTTATCAACTCTTCAATCTGACTTCATAACTTGACTCACATGTCCTGTTGTTTTTCCTCTCCTGTAGATATCATATTGGTTTCTGTTCATGAAACCTGGCTGGCTGTTTGCTCCCACCAATAGCCAGATTATGTAATACTAGGCAAGTCACTACATAATTACTATAAGGCCACTGGTAAATTAAATGAGAGCTGTTGTTATGTCTGTTTCCTTCCCCACAGTGCTAGTAAGTTAAATGAGCTGCTGATATGTCTGTTTCCTTCCCCACACTGTTAAGCTCTGGAACTCTTTATCATCTAATGCCCTCCATAACACCTACAATCTGTCACTTTCTAAAAGGCAAATTTTCCACATTCTCCAAAACATTTATATCATTTTTCCATGTTCTTCTCCTTTCTTTATTTCAGAGAGAATTGTAGAGCATGACCAAAGCCTTCAACAATAACCACACCTCTTACTCCTTTAAGTATTTCCCAGGTCAATAAATCATTCATACACATAAATTCTTCCAGCATTTTTTCAGTCAAATATCTTTTGGTGCAAGTTTCTAGCACAACATATAAATTTCTAGGCTCATTTCTCTTTACTCCATGGATGAGGCTCTGGGGTTTGGCCATGGATGGTAATGATTAGTTTTGGTACTATACAAGACAGCTATAGACTGGTTACAGGCAAATAAGACTAGTTCTTGTTTGTTCCTGATCATACCTTGCTAAAGCAGGAAAAGCAGTTCAGTATAAGAAAAGGAAAAGTCCTCTTTCCATGAAGCAAAAATGTTATCAGATGATAACTCTGTGAAGCATGGTATATAACAGTATTACTAGCTACTTAATAGCAGCTGAAATAGAAAGAAATGCAACCAATAAATTATTCTTTCAAAGTATTATCAAATCAAAAATTATTCAAGCCACAAGTAAGTGCTCTTAGTTTGGTGCTTTTACTTATTTAGCTAGGTTAGTTTGGACCAAATTTTCCATAACAAGTTGCATATTTCTACGTACTTTAAACCCTACTAAACCAAAAGAATTAGACGTTAATCCTCAGGAAGAACATTAAAGGGGAAAGATCAATGTAAAAATGTATGAGAAATCATTAAGGCTATTAACCTTCTTATAAATTCTCTTTCCTTACATAAAGTTCTATCTCTTCCAATCCATGAGTATCTAAATCTTATCTAATTTTTTCTCATCTTCCAGCACGAAGGTATACACTAAACCCTCACTTACCTTTACTTGGTCCTCTTCCAGTTTATGATCTTGATTGGCTTGAGCTATAAGTGATGTTGTGAGGTGTGTAATTGCTGCTAAGACAGATGGTGTTCGCTCCATTACTACATTGCTATGACGCACTACAATGCTATTAACAATATCAGCAGCGAGAGTGAGGACCTGCAGGTTAAATCTTAAATTAGGTTAAATGAATCTAACGAGTCTAAAAATTCAGTTTTGAGGTTGTGTTTTTTAAAAATTATGTTTATGAGCTAAAATCCATTCATGCCCTTCTTATACTTCTATAAAGCTGTTGAAACTATAAGGTTGACACTGGCAAAATATGCAGGCAACAAAAAATGCCACAGTCACAATTCAAGTATGCACAAATGCAACTATACAGTGTCCTGAAGGGCAGTGTGATAAAACTAATAAAATATACTGCTGCAATCACCCACTAAAGCTATACCCCCATGATCCCCACTTTAGACATCCACACTGCCAGTCTAAAACCCTCAAAGATCACTGTACTGTGACCAAAGCTCTTTAAGGCAAACAAAGCGGCTCCCATTATTATAAGATTATTTAACCTTCCACACCTCTGTTTAAAAAATGAGCTGACTTATTGTACCATTAGCAGCCTATACAAGTCTCTTTTGTTTCCAAAAAAGCACAAGAAAAAATTCTGCTCACCCCACTACCCCTAACACCATCATTATAGGTACATGGCTGTCAACCTGTAGGTCATGCATACACATAGTTCCCATGGAAAACATGTAGATTGTTGGATGACTTATGTGATGAAAAGGTACAAAAATGTTATGTATCAGTTACTGAGGAAAATGAGAAAACTAATGTGAGAAATGTGAAGGAATAAATGACAGAGTGTAATCTTAGCAGTATTACTTAAGGATGAGGGAAGCCAGCATGGGTGGCCACCCCCATCACCCTTAGCTTGGCTTTTGCTTAAGAGAAAGAGATTACATAACAACTGCATTCAATATTCTCTTTATGTAACCCTGAGGTAATGTTGGACTTCGGCAAAGAGCTTGAACATCTGAGAAATGTAATCACCAATACCCTACCCATGTATGCCAAGGGAGGCCACCCTATTACCCTCCACTTGGCCTTTGTTCATGTGGAAGAAGTTACATAACATTGAACAGATATGAAAAGAAAAGTGGTGTCCATATGTAACTGGGCTAAGGGCTTCCAAGCTACAATATCCTCATCTCATTGGTATGCTTAGAAAACTTTAACCATTTTCTACCTTCACATCTGCACTGCATAAACAAAAAGTGAGTATAAGGAACATATCTCCTAGTCATGATATAATTTTCACAGTATCAGTCTTTCAACTGATCTCGCTAAAGCCCAACAGAAGTATATCTTACCTTGCTAAACTCACTGACGGATAAACTCTGCAGATGTATGGTTGAGCAAGGTGTGAGAACAAGTGCTCTAGATTGTGCTTCAAATCGGAGTGCAGTATTCATTAGCTCCTTTAGTGTTTCCAATATAGGAATAAGGTATGCACTGTCACATTCTCCAGATGTATAATAAGTATTGGTGAAATTCACAAGAATAGGTATCAGGTGCTCTAGAGCAACACGTTTTAGAGCTCCATTAGCTCCAAATACTTTTGAAGCTATGACAAGTTGCCAAAGCATGAGTGTGTGAGTTAAGTCAGGACCAGACATGTTTGTACGCCTTAGCAAGTCTTGAAGCAGTTTTTCATAGTCATCTGGAGAGGCAGCTGACAAAAGAGGTTCCAGAGTTAACTTGAAGCTTTGAAAAGAGTCACAGTTAATGCCTGCTGATGAGCGAGATGGATCTGACAGGGCTGTCCACGCAGTATTAAGAAGATGGGATGGAAGAAAGGATTTCAGTGAATCAGAATGTTGAGACACTGTAAGAAGAAAGGTAAGGGCATACTTCTCCAACTCAGGGTGACCACTAGAAAAACACAGTTCAGCCAACTTGAAACTACAACCTAAGAGTTTCTGCCACTTATGGGTTTTTTCTGTTTTTCCTTGAGGTTCACAATTTTCTCTTTCTACTTCCATTTTAAGTTCCTCACTGGTTTCTGTCAAGTGTTTATTGGCCTCTTCAGGGATACTGTCTACATTCTTAATATCATCATTGACATTTTTCTTTCTAGCCCTACAAGATGTTTTTGTTAACACAATAATAGTGTGAGCAGTAAGGATAGCTGCAGCAGTTGCAGGAGCTGTCACAGCAAGATCCATCTTCTTCATTTGCTGAAGGGTCCAGGTTGCCAAACGGCGCATTGTCCACTTGCAAGAGGTACCAAACTTCTGTTAAAAAATAATATTATCTCAGATAGAATTACGCAAAAACTGTTATTTCACATGGTGAAAAAGTGTCTTTAACTTATATTAAGTTTTCTACAAATGAAGTTTGCACACGAAAACAGGTATAAAGAATACATAGAAAAGGAATACTGTGGTAGGAAACACTGTAAAACTTGCAACTGTTAACAGACACATCAGGTAGAAGCTAGAGAGGAGGTGAAGAGACAAAAATGAGTTTTGGATAGAAATTGAATAGTGCATTAATTATGCATATCTGAATGACAAATTTTCAAACAATATCTCAGAAAACAGTAAACATAAAGAGTATAAATCTTTGCTTGAGCAAGCTAATAATTGTAAGTTGATATGCAAGCTTGAGAAAAGTGAATAAAGAATACTGATCATCCTCATGGGGACAGAATGGCTGATTAAACTAAGTGTTAATACAACTGAAAGGTCTAATTTCACAACTGTATAACAAGACCATGATATGAGGGAAAAAATCTGGATGAATTTGGTTTACAAATATGAGAATGTATGGAGTGAAAATTACACTGTAGTGACAAAGCAATCTTGGTGTATAGTCCTCTATTTACCTTTCTATCATCTTTAAATGCATTCTGAACAGTCTACTCTATGAAACTATACATCCAGCCAGATAGATAGGGATTGCTGGGTGAGCAACCCAGTTCTGAAAACTCTCAATCCATTAAAAATGTGTATGCTCACATGCACCGGATGTAACCTACATTGATATGGAATTAGTAATAACAGATAAATAAACTATTCATTTCCTTCAAACAAATCCTCAGAATACATCTAGTAAGCTGAAGTGAACAAAGGTGATCCTTATTTATCTCTGAGCAAAAAAAATTTCATTTATAAAACTTTTTTCATCTGTTTCCTGGCGCTACCTCACTGACCCCAGGGGTGACGATGCTGTTTCCTGTGTGGTAGGGTGGCGCCAGGAAGGGAAGAAGATGAACAAGTATGAATTTCTATGAGTATATATGTGTATCTATACGAATGTATATATGTATATGCTGATATGTATATATACATGCATGTGCATGTATATATAAGTGCATACGAGTGGATTTGTTTTGCTTCGCCTGTTTCCTGGTGCTACCTCCCTGACGTGTGAAACAGCAATCAAGTATAAACAATAAATAAAAAACTAACCATTTCCTCATTTGCACCTCCATCCTTAAGCACAACACTCTTCCATTGCATAAGATCATAAGTAGCTAATTCCTCTGTCATCTGCATCTGAAATACCTCTAACCTTTTGCGATTCACCTACCACATCTATCGAACTCTTATGCAGTTTATTTCATCTCCAAGTATCTTCAACCACACAACTGTACCACATGTCTTCTACACAATTCTCTTGTGGATCCTAAATGGCCATACCATCTAAAACTATAGGTTTTGAAGAATGAAAAATGAAGAGATTACTGTGTAATATCACTTTTATGGTGAACAAGTGGAAGGTGTGGATGGGTTTAGATACTTAGGAATAAAGCTCAGTATGGATGGCAGTGGGAAAGCTCCAACTAAACTTCAAATATGGGAGAAAAATTGGAAATGCACTTAGAGCTCTGGTGACTGGAAAACATCTAAGCATACACTGTGCATCAAACTTACATAAAGTAGTGCTTATTCCAGCTCTGATGGATGGATGTGAAACCCCAACTTTCTACTGGTGAGGTTAGGTTAAAAGTTAAATCAACATAAGTGGAAAGCATGCACAGTATAGCTGGAATTAGAAAGGTATGTGGATGAAAATCTTTTAAGATGCCATGGCAATGTTCAAGGTATGGCAGAAGATAGGATGATCAAGTTGTAATATTACATGAGAAGGTACAAACAGTAAAAAAAAGACTGCAAAGTAGATGAGCAGATGCAAAGAAAACTGTTCAAGGCTAGATATTTCAGACAAAAATGCTAGAGCAATGACTGGGGACTGGATACAGCGGAAGCATTTTGTGAATAGATGTATTGTAAATGGGGACACTGGTCTAACTTAACAAATCAGTTTAATGTGCAAGGGGAAAAAGAAGCAATTCATATGTGTGGAAGCTCATGAGCCACTTAAACATACTTGGAATGGATTGAGGATGTGTAAATGTCCTCAAAGGTTGTATGTGTCTGATCCACCCAATGGAAGTGGTACATGAACTGATGATAATTAGTAAATAGAGAGATTAATAGATACAATTTTCAAATTCACAACAAGTAAAAGGAAATGGAGAAGTGACCTGAACTTCCTCTACTCTGGTTCCAAAAAGTGCTTAGTTAAGACCAAAACCAAATGTCTCTTAATTTCAAGTACAAACATTAGCAATGTCTACAATTTTCTACAGACTATGTGGTGGCTACTGTTTAACTACTTTCTTATACAGGTTAACATATAAAAGTTAGTTTGGCTGAAATGTAAAATGGGATATAGAGAGAACAAAAAGTAATTACGAGTTGAAGACTACAGGACACTATAGGCAACATGAATGACAAAAAATCAAGTAACTGAATAGGCTACAGCCAATATTACACATCAGAGTAAATGGTCCTATTTACCTTATAGCAAGCTGCCATGAGGAAAACAGCAGGCTGTAAGAACAACTCAGCATCCGTGGCTGCTTCAGGAGATGCAGTGATGAATTCTGCTAATGCTTTTATATGATCTCCATTGCTACTAGCTGATGTCAGTTTGAAAAAAAGAGAACTTAAAAGACGATCAAACCTATAACTTGTCAATGCTTCGTTTGTTGATGTACTTTTTGCTTGATCATCAAACAAATTTACAGGGTATAGACTCGTTTTCTTCTTTAATACTATTTCATTTAGGTTGACCATGTGTTGCATAATGAGAGAGAATGGAAGTGTAAGTCTCCACTGAAGTAGCCATAGTAATAAAGAGCTTGCATCTGTAACTCTAAACATTCTAAAAGGGCACTGTGAGCACAAAGCCAGGTTAATAAGATGTAACAAAGAAAAATTTCGCTTTTTACTCTCAGGACCTTCCTGGACCAACAGTGCAAAGAGAACAAGCAAAAGAGCAGTTTGAAATCCCTTGTTAAGACATGATAGGGGAAAGCTTCCTATCAAGTTAATCATTCCATCCAAATCCAAAGTCTTATCTATGTTTCTGTTGCTTGTATTTGCATTTTCCATCAATTTCCTTAACATGTCCCCACATTCCCGCAACATCTCCCACAATGCATTTTCCTCCTCATGTGCAGAATCAAATTCCTGGAGAAGAGGGGCAATTCTAGCCATCTTTTTCAAGAGTTTAATGCAATAATTCTTATCTGTAGTTGGACAGTTCTCCAATTCTGATATCTTTCGTTTACTTGAGCTTGACATCATAACCAAAGTGGAGCAAATAGTGGATAAGATGTGGGGATGAAGCCTGTTAGCCTCATGAAAGTGATGACTGTTAACATATTCCTGCCAAGCTGTCTCCCCTTCTCTTATGCCACTCACCAAATACCTAAAAAGAGTAAAAAAAAAAATTATTACAACAGATTTAATTTCCATTTTCATTACTTGCAGCCAAAATGCTCAAGAAATTCTAATTTTCTTTGGGGTTACTCTCTCAAGTTATATTTCCACTCCTATTCTCTGAACTTACAAAAAAATCAGTAATGGATATTAACACAAAACAGCAAGTCTGATTATCTCTTTGTAAAAGAGAGAGAGAGAGAGAGAGAGAGAGAGAGAGAGAGAGAGAGGAGAGAGAGAGAGAGAGAGAGAGAGAGAGAGAGAG
>JAYMFT010002272.1:0-17328 GCA_038088735.1 Panulirus argus | reverse complement strand
AAGGCCACGAGGCACAAGTCAGTTTTATAAATATGCTTGGCCATAAATCAGTCATTACAAGCATAAACCTGGGGCCATTCATTATAAACAAAAATTCACAACATATCATTGCTGGTCCATAAGCCATAAACCTTAATGATTCATGATGTACACCACGGAGAAGTATTAGTCATAAAATCGTTGCTATGATCTATAGGCCAGAGCAATTCCCATGTCACATCACAGAGAGAGATAGGAAGCCACACATACATATAGCAAACACACATACAAATACGCGAGTGCATGTTCCCAAGGGACAGAGTAGGAATAAAACGTTCCCCTTGACGGAACGGAAACGTACGTATCCAGAAGTGAACAGAGGAAACAGGGAAAATGGTACAGTATCAGAGGTCGATATAAGTAACAAATGGTATTTCTCATGGTTCAGTCCAGTGACACCTACCTTCTATACAGACGCATCATGCTGGGATGTATCTACCATACTCTTGTTATACGGTCAATTAGCTGCCATCAAACTATTGCTATATGGCTTTCAAGTCGTTATAGTTAAGCGATATTGCCTGCAAGTGATTTCGAAGGCACGAGACTCCGACTGCTTATGTATATTAGATTTAATGGCAATAAGCAGCTGACAAACATTATATAATAATCACCGAGAAACAAGGCCAAATTGCATCAACAACCACTTAGCTTTTTAGTTTCTTAATGTCGATAAGGTCCAATAAAGTGTAGTAATCTAACTTCCTTGGCCTCAAGGCGTTTTGACTCAAAATGTTGTTAACTTACGACGTCATCTTTAGAGGCTAAACCTCCCATGAACTTTATATAACTCCGACCGTGCGACAAGTTAATGTCAAAATTACATCTATCTGGCCTCTTAACTGAGACATCTATCGTTGTTATTCTGGACAGACCTGTATATATATATTTTTTCTCTCTCTCTCAGAATCCTATTCCTCGCTCACCCCCTCACTAACATTCATTAACTACTCGAGGTAGATTACGTAACAAGGCCCTCAGACAAGACTTCCCAGGGCCCCCCTCAGAGATCAGGGTTTCACACGACATCCCTAGGAGCTCAGTTGCGTCACTTTTTCCCTTCACTCCACAAATTGTGTATATATAATATATAAAAAGAATAAAAGAAAAAACTATAGACAGAATATGGTCATGTAAGATGATCTCTGCGTTTATTTGCACGCAGTAACAACTATAACTAAAGAGCGTAAGACGCAGGTTCTGCAAATTAATCAACTCGCAACAAGTAGCAGAAATACGCAATTTCCGCTGATGGAACGACCGATGAAAAGCTTATACTGTCAACTCCTACTACCATCGTTATGGTATAGGCAAAGAGTTTGAAAATGTGGAGTTTATAAGCACCTACCGGTAACTACCATGAAATATGACGTATATATCTTCTGTCTGGGGAAGGAGTTTAACGTGGGAGTCTAATTTGTACGTAATTGCCTTTTTCTATGGTAAAGGGAGAGAGATCTACTTTTGTAGGTCCCCCTACTATTGAACATTCAGTATTACGCGATTCTCTAAACTTATATATGTTGTACGCTCCCCTTACGCTACAAAAGTACTTCTTCGTATCATTTCTATCAAGTTTCTTGCTTGATTATATGTTCTTTTGGTGTTTTCAATTGTATTTATCAAAGAATAGTTTACGGTTTGGGTGTGTGTGTGTGATATTACTCGTTGGGTGTTACGGGAAGAGTTTTACACTCGTATTTCCCCCTTCTTTTAATACCGTATACATATTCGAGGCCCTTTGTACTATATGAATACACATATTCATATATACACACCCTAGTCGAAGCTAGGTGTGTGTATATATGCGTGGTTTTATCAGAAAAACGAAATGAAAATGTAAACTCACTTTTAGTGAGTCACTCCTTAAGTATTTATAGAAAACGTAGCTAACCAAAGAAAATGAAAATAATTTAACGGTAGCTATAGTATTTGACAGAAACCTCGACTATAAGGCAATGTGTAGTTTTCCTTAAACTTTCTAGACTTTCTAGTATGGGGGATTGATTTTGATATATAATACATGTTTTAGACGTAGATAATGGATTCTTTTTGAAGGTGGATTGACTAGAAAGCATCATGCAGGTCACATATTCAAGCTAATCAGGGTCTTCCGCAAGGTAAATTGAATGCAATACGTTATGCAATACAGGTTGAAATGGAGAAATTGATGAGTGTTATATGTACATACCTACTTAGATTAACGGAACGATGACTAGGAATTCTCCATACGTCCAAAATTGTCATGAATTCTCAGACGTAAAGGATCGTGGCTTAATAATGTGTACCCGTAATACCGAATACCTAAAGACCGTGTCTGGCGCAAGGGACATTATTCCTTATCTCAAACAACTTTTATTCTTATGTAATCTGAACCAATACACTACACTAACTTATCTAGTATTAAGCTCACACTTTAGGCTACACAGGTACGCCTTGCCTTCCGTATTATCGAAGATAATTAATGGAGTCTCTCAAATCTAAGTTTGTAAAAGTTTAAGATTAATTGGGCCAATGTTATTCCAGAGGAAATGATGAGAGGTTAGTGACGGGACGAAGAAAATGGGAAGACGGTTGATGGGTTTTGAAGACGATGGAGCAAGGAGGGATGGAAGATACAACACCATCTGGTTAAGCTGAGGTTAACGAATTGAAGACAGGGAGAGATACAGAAGACGGGAAGATGACAGAATGAAAAGTGACGGGCAGGGTGTTGGCGAAGAGAAAGATAACGAGAAGACAGTTGACGGGAAGGAAGATAACGGGTTGGATCCTGACGACGGGAAGGGAAATATGAGACAGTGACGAAGAGTAAGGTAACGAGAAGGGAGATAAGGGAGGGATAAGATGAAACACAAAAGATGATGTTCTTCTGGTCAGATCTGGACACTAACGGAAGATCGAGTAGACAATCCGTTCATCAACTGGGGCGTAGACAGAACAGATTCAGCAGAACACGGGCCCTGTAGGCTCGCAATAGTAGAAGGGATAGATGAAAGTCACAAGTCTAATTAGTCTTCGTCTTCAGATGAATTCCTACAGCTTGGGACTCCTCGATTTGTTTCAAGAAATGACTGGATTCGTGTCCAGAATTGTGGGAATAAAGTTCCATTTAAGGACAATCGAGGCATCTGTAGTAGATGAGCAAAGACAAGACGAAAGATAGGCTCGGAAAACAGCGTAACAGTAAAGCTTTTTAGGTGAGGCTCTTGGAAAATGTGCTATACGTTGTTTTAAGGAAACATTGTAGTTTATACTACAACCATTAAGATTTATGCGGGTTGTAGGTGTTACTGACAATGAGAGATCGCTGAAATCTGCAAAATGTTGTGAAATACTACCTATCTACGCTTAACTCATTTTATGCATTACTTTACGTGAAATGAATTGAGTGCTGCCGATTGCAAAAATGATTTTCCTTTACGAGAGATAAAACTAAGATATCTTACACATTAAGTGTTGTCTTGCAGGACATCATCCAGTAAACGATTGCTCCAAGATTAAGAATGAGTGTGAGTGATAATCATATAATGTTTGAGGAGAGGGGTAGAAAACAGATGAGAAAATCGGTGCCAGGAACTCGTCAACAAATGGCGTCATTCGCATACGAGACTGTAAACACTATCAAAAAACGTTTTGTTTGAAAATTGAAATATACCACAATGAAGCTCTTCTACACTTGAAATAATCACAGAATAAGTCTGAAAATACTTTACTTTACCGATAGATACCCAATAAACACTTCTTTCGTTCAGTGAACATGCGACAACTAAGGAAAACGAGGATTATATATAAGTGATTTTTGCGTTAGGCTTGACGCTGAGTCTTCCTCCAGCTTGTCGTAATCTGGGGTTTAAGACGAGTTAGCAATTCGCAAACAGTGATCGCGAGGGAACTAGGGAGTAATGAACTGTACTTTGATCTATGCCCTTCAAAGCTGAGATCCGAGACTTCCAAAGGTTAAGTCATTACAGGATAATAATTAATCCTCAACGCTCTATTTCTCAGCAGTAAGTCGTTCATTTATGATCTACAGCTTAAAAGAGAAAAAAAAGGTTACAGTTTGAATAAGCATTCCAGCACTGTTTCAGTTACAATGTTCACAGTTTTCAAGTCAGGTTATTCCACTACGTTTTGAAGTAATTTTCCGGCAGGAAAAGCAGCTTTAGAAAAGTCTGTTGCGTCAACTGCATTCGTAAAATAATCATGGCTGTTAAAATCTTTTACTACAGCTTGATTACTTGTTTTAACATAGTGAACGAAAGACAGCAGGAAAGGTATTTCTTTCAACATTTAAGTGTATTTCTAAGTACTTTCAGAAAGTGTAGGGGTGATTTTTTCCAGTTCACATTCGATTGATTAAAGTAATTCTTTCAGAAATGGCTTTTCTTCAAAGTAATGTTCCATCCTAAGAATGTTCACCTCCAGAGCTAAGTCTGCGAGAACAGTTATGCATTATGCTAATTCTCGGAGCTCAAAAAGACCTCTTTCTCTTGCATTAGACCTGAAGACTTTCCATATACTTTTTCCTTGCAGGCGAATCATCTAACTCCATTTCGCAATATGGGATATTTATAACTTTGTTTCACCAACTGAGACAACCTATACTGCAGAGCCGTAGACCCCCCGACCACTGTCACTGATCCAGAATTTTTACGCACCAAGCTTCCAGCTTCCAGACGCCGAGGTTAAGTGATGATTTCTGGCAGTGAGTCGACATTCTCAAAGCCTAACCAAAACAGGCGCTGTCTTATTCGTAGTAAAAAGAACCTGGCAATTCTCAGAGATGTTTTGATTTCTCACCCCAGAGTTCCCGAACGTCAGAAAACTTATCTTGAACTCCCGCACGTCCTCTCACTCGGAGTGTATACAGCAAAGTCTGAGAAGTCACACGTCTAATTTGTGTCTCGGAAACCTTTTCGCTCAACCGTCAGTCTTACGAGAGATCCTTTTTATGGAACGTAGGATCGTAGAATCCTTATTCCTTACCTAATGAGGGACATTTTGCGAGTATCGTACCTCAGTATCAATTAGTGAATGCTAGATATGGCACCAGACTTCTCTCCTTTCTCTCACCATAAAACAATACTTAAATACTCATCTAACAAACCATACAAATATACCATATTCACAGGGAAAAAACAAGCGATTAAAGACGCTTACCATCCCTTCTCTATCTATCAATCGTTTTAAAACAAATAATGGAAAGGAAACTATAGATTTGTTCTTTAGGAAAATCACAGTATCCACCTATGTCCAACAGACGTAAGCATCTGTATATATCAGCCTCAGTAATAGATAGTCTTAAACCGTTATGACCCCTAATCACTTGACGATATCGTTAGCAAGCTGTTAAATACTGGGTAGTTCCACCGATGCTTAGTTAAAGATGAGAAGAACGTTCCTGCACGAGTGAAGACAGAGGCAATAGACACACGTAAAATGCAAATCTCTAAATACACACGTGGAGAAATGTCTTCACATCAGACACTTTATCAAGAGAATATGATATATTCACCTCCATGACTACATACTGCATGTGAATCTTAAAATCCAGCGAAGATTCACCATCATGCGCCACACACAGATCTTCCAGAAACATTCAGGTACATTAAGTCTCCATGATTCAGACATTCAGCAACGTAACTCTATACCCTAAAAACATTTATAGCCTCCCTGCCGTGCCCTGTGTGACTAGATGATTTAACATTCATATCTCCGCGCATTCCTCCGTGGTAGAAACAACGCCAAACATGCATAACAATTTAACAATGTGACATATGCAATATTCTCCATGTCAGGTCCCCCCTGCAGCTGCAGCTATTGTTATGGATCAGCTTCTAGCATTTTGTTCTCTGTCATTTATTTCAGGTATGCTGTCAATAGCGACAGCTATATATATATTAAGAGGAACAGACGTACTGCACGATGGAGAACGCAAGGGATGCAGAGCACCTGTGTGTGTGTGTGTGTGTGTGTGTGAAAGAGAGAGAGAGAGAGAGAGAGAGGTTTAAGGGCTCTCTATACAAATATGGCATTTTCAATTGCACACCAGTGCAAGTTTAAGGACCGTGGACGATGTTCATCGACATACGCATGAAAAGAAATGGATCTTATTGAAGATGATCTCTATAAATGAAATAGTTATCTACCATAAAGACAATGGTAATGACAATAAGACAAAAGAATCCATTAAAACCCTTAGTCAACTCTCGTGAAAAAGTAAAAATAAAACTTGGACTGCTTTCCTTGGTAGGGATACTGGCGTGCTCGGAATCGTTAAGAGCAAGTGACATAAACTATCGGGTAACATGTTTCCCTTGCGCTTTATGAAGACTTTTGGAATACGAGGTAAAATCTCGCTTCTATTCCAATACGACTCGTCCTCGAGAGAAGATTCTGTAAGGAATGATGTCACATGATGAAAGACCATATGATTCTCTCTCTCTCTCCATAGTGATTTACCCTCTGAATCAAATCGTCACTTGATAACAAAATAACACTAAAAGTTGAGGTATATTCGCAAGCAGTTTATTAACAAGAGACTTCTTCGGCTAAATACTAAACGCAATGTTCAGAGATCTTTTGTTTAAGTACAGGTTAAAAGGTGATTTATGTAATGTTATTCTGGGGGTTGATAAACCACGTTTGCAGGAGACTAACTGCCTGAATAGGAGGTGAGAGAATTGAGCAGCGTTTTCCCATTTTCTTAGAGAGAAAAAGAGAGAAAGGAGCAGAGACAAAGAGAATGAAGGTATTGTTGAGGAAACTAAAATGAGTAGATGAATATAGGATAAAAATGAAAAATAATGAAGTAAAAATAAATAAAGTTTAAAAAAGAAAAAACGAAAGATGTAGAAGAAGAGAAAACGGCCGAGGAAATATCAGGAAAGAAAACGGAGAGAGGAGGGTAGGAGAGAAGTCTTGATGGTGTGGGGGTAACTCACTTCTTGCTGTCCAAACTTTCAACAGGGTTTTGAGGAAATCAGAGGAGTGATTTTTTTTTTTACCTTTCGTGTTGTTGGAGAAATAAATGGAACACGTTGGAGAGCAGCGAAGGCTTGTTGGAGCTGTGGTGGAGGAGTTAGCAATGCAGTGAGGACCTTAGCTTCAGGCAATCATAGACCAGACTCTTAGCCTTCAGATCTCAAAGGAATAGTTGTGAAAGACGTGATAAACGGTTGAGGTATATTATGTTTGTAAGAAACTCAGAAGAAAACGAGTCAGTGCTCACATCTCTCAGAGAGAGAGGAGAAGGAAGAAAGAAAACGCAGTTTGGGGTCAAAGTGAACCTGGCATTTCACGGCCGTAGATCAACAGATTAATTTAGTGTGATGCAGATGGATTGTTTCACAGTGTCGGGAACTGACGTACGGGGCTGTAGGGGGCGCTCCGGGTAAGGTCGGAGAATGGGACCTTACTGAAAAATTCGTAAAATAAGGTCAGGGAATTGGACCTTACTCAGAAATTCGTAAAATAAGGTTCAGGGAATTGGACCTTACTCAGAAATTCGTAAAATAAGGTCAGGGATTTGGACCTTACCCAGAAATTCGTAAAATAAGGTCAGGGAATTGGACCTTACTCAAAAATTCGTAAAATACTCTCCCTTGTCTTTTCATTTCCCGTTTTCATAATTCTCTCTATATTTCAGTTGGGGCCCGTGACTGGAGCCTTCAGCTTAATGTCGAATTTACGACACAATCTTAAACTCCGTGAACCAGATGTTAATGATTACCTGAAGGGAATCACAAGAGAACTTTATTCTATACTCATAGATTTCGAACGCCGATAAAGACGAGTGATAATTACAAGTAATTTTAGTCCTCCAAATTCTGTTCCCGTTGCAGAACGCTCTGCTTGTTCGGTCGTAATGTCAACGCTTAGACAGCTCTAAGCTGACCCACGAAAGAGGTATTGTACAAAACCCAAAAGCTTCCGGCTTCACAGAATGATTCATTTTCGGCTATAACAACCAATATGCATTGTATAGGCCATACCAAATCATCAGCCACACACCGAACGTTTTGAAAATTATGTGAAATACGAACATATTTACGGGAGAGTGCGTATTTCGTTGAGATGTAATATATTCATCCCATCTGTTGGCTGATTTACATTTTCAGAGTCCGACTAGTTTCATGTAAGCCAGCGCCAGGGGTTATAGGCCCGGGAATGGTTGTTTTATGTCCTATACTCACAGATGCGAGAGGCGTAAACACCACTGCGCAGCGTCTGTACTGCGTACGTTGACTTGACGAGTGACGCGTGATATGCGTCACGGATAGAGGAGGATTAGACAAGGTGTTTACCTCCTTACTTACGAAAACTTTCAGCTAGCTCTTGCCAAGAGGGCCAAGGCTAACGCGTGGTGCTCACCGCCCAGAAAATTCACAGCTGAGGTTCAAGGGTCGTGTTTTAGTTGCGTACGTATATGTGTTGCCAAGCGGTCTGTGTGAGATAGAGTGTGTGTGTGTCTGCGTGTGTGTGGGCTGAATGCTCGCCAACAGACCCATGTGTGTGTGTGTGTGTGTGTGTGTGTGTGTGTGTGTGTGTGTGAGAGAGAGAGAGAGAGAGAGAGGAGCAAGTCACAGAGGATGGGAAGCTGGGGCAATGCCAGTACTTTACACCCAAAGCCCACCCCCGACGTTCGTCTCCTATCATCAAAGAAAATGGGATGATTACACACCAGCGGACTCGATATACGTTGAGGAAATCAGCGTAAGTCTTCTGGCAATGGTACTCACTCCACACACACACACACACACCCCACCCCAAGACCTCTGTCGCGAATCGTTTTAGCCACCTATTTAACTTTTTTCCCCTGTTCCCACGGCAGCCACTCTTTAGCAGATTCATCTCAACAAATTCCAAGCTCTATTAGTCGTTCATCCCAACCACAATCGACCCCCCTCTTAAACGCACATTACTCTTTCACTGCAGCCGTAAACCCCTACTCTACTTCTCCCAATCTATGCTTTAACTGCCCACAACTCTCTTATATTACGACCCCCTTAAGCATTCAGCCCAATGACAGAAACCCTCTACCTCAAGCCAAACCTCTCGGTTGTCTGGGGTATGTGAACTGAATGAAGCGCTTTTCAGGAGGGATCACAGGTAGAGCTCTATGTACTGTACTACCGACCTATTTCTTTCCACGGGTGGTTCCTGCGCGTAAAGATATATATCTTTTCAGGAGACAAATGGTGCGTGTGTACCCCCCTCTGCGCGCGGGCGGGCCAGATGTGGCAATGTCTCCTGAGTGTCGCTTACACCAACACTGGATGCGAAGGACTTGTGCGTCTTTCCCCGAGTAGTCAAGTGGTTCTTGGGAATGTTTCCTAGTTATCTTCCTTCCTCTATCACAGTGGAGTGTCATGAGCCAGGGCTAATGTGTTGAGGCTTTTGGCAGGCAATTTTTAAGGTGCTGTGGGGTAGTCCATTGTAAGTTTGGTGGGGTAGATGTTCAACTGGAACTTACATAAACTCGAACCGACGCTAAAGCTGATGAGATTTTAAATATTCATAGACACATGAAATGAGAGAAGGCCACTAGATGTATCTAAGACTATTAGTTAGAGATTATGCTAAGGAATACCGGAGATTTACGACTAAAATCCAAAGTTAAAGATATGTTCCTCGGAACACGGAGTACGAATTGCCAGTCACTGATCACACACACCAACATCCATCACTCAGACACCAATATGTGGGACCGGGAGGGAACGGAGGAGCTCTGAAAATGCGTTGTTATTTAACGTGAAGGCGAAGGAAGCGGCGTCGACGACTACCAGCAAAATACGAGGCGCCTGAAGATGGGATTCCTTTGATAGCAGATTGTAAAGGTTCGGATCATGAAAAGCCCAAGGCGGGCTAATTAGATCCCTTACGACTCGAGATGAGACGCATCATTTAATTAGAGCCTTCCCCAGCGCTGTCTCCTGTTGACTCCGTTAGGAGTAAGGGAATCATCCAGCGTGCACCAAGAGTTGCATGCATGACTCGTTCTCGGAGGACCGTGGGCAGGCGGACTCAACATTGCATCAGCTAGAACTCAAATTCGTTTACAAATCGCCGTGGGCAAACGGACTCAAAGTCGCATTAGCTAAAAACTCAGATTCGCTTACAGAGAGGGGGACGTGGACGAACGGGACTCAAAATTGCATCAGCCAGCACTCAGATCCGTCGCAAGATGACAGAAACTAATAATCACGAGAGGGTACAAAGATACTCGCTCGCCATAATGTTCTGGGGGACTATTTGGTTACGGGGGAAAGCTTCCTGAATGTCCAACGTATGAGCACCCCAAAAGAAAGTTACTAGCCACATTAGCTGTTACTATGACGAGTTAAAACCTCGTCAAAGACGTTGTGGTAACTCAGAGTAGCACTGTCCACGTATGGGCACGTACCTCGCAACAGCAAGAAGGACAAGATGAACAGTTACGTACGTGATAGCAAAGCATAGTTAAGTAGAAGTTATCAAACACCAGATGAACATGTATATAGTCGACTACATGTTCTACAGCACCAAGGAATACATGTTTATTTAGTTACAAGTTCTAGAGCTACGAGAAAACTTGTACAAACCAAGCATGAGTATGTGTGTGGACAATTACATTCTATATAGAGCCCCTAAGAGTAGTGTAGAGTCAAGTACATGCTATAGAGCTACAAGGAGAACGTGAATGATCAAGTACAATTTTTAGAGCTCAGAGGAATATGTACATAGTTAAGTGCATGTTAGAGCCCAGAACAGCGCTCACTGCATGTAGTTATCTATACGTTACATAGCCTGGATTGGCACACGTGTAATCAAGTGGACGGTCAGGTCAAAGGTCAAACACCACCACAGACTCATCCAACAGTCGCAACCTAGTGCAAAAGGATCGAACCCTTGTCACGGCCTAAGGATCTAACATCAAGTAGTACCGAGCAACAGTCGGCTCTCTTGTGGACGACTTACGAATAGAGTCAGAGCAAAGAGTCTCAAATTCACTTCGGATATTAACACTGCCTATCAAGGATGCTTTTAAGAATCTTAATTTATATAATGGTCGGCTGTATTCTCTAAGTGAAATAGGTTAACTGTTACAGATGTAAAGGGAGACAATGATCACTTGTGTTCCTTTTTACGACACCTTAAGAACTGGGAATGATCGTGTCTTGTCAGCTTACCTCAAAG
The DNA here is from genome assembly GCA_038088735.1 of Panulirus argus. Classification (NCBI taxonomy): domain Eukaryota; kingdom Metazoa; phylum Arthropoda; class Malacostraca; order Decapoda; family Palinuridae; genus Panulirus; species Panulirus argus. Next base: position 6,108 of record JAYMFT010002272.1, on the reverse strand, counting down.
AATCCATAGCAACATAAGCAGACACTCACCTAGGGGAATACTCCCTAAGGCTTACCATAATTAGCCTCAGGAGCTGTTGACTCCAAGAACATCGAGGCGGTGCAGGTTTACCAAATTGGACCTCAAGTCCCCGTCGGCTTCAACCAGTATGAAGGGTATTCGCTGCTACACCAGTATATACGCTGGCTTCAGCTACAGACCTGAACAAAATAAAAGACAACTGAAGTTTTCTATACGAATAAGGATCTGAAATTGAGTCAAAAATTAAAGATTTTTAATAAGTTTGCATCATATATTTACCCAACGTTACCACAAGTCGTTTTATGAAGCCTGTTGTTAATTTTGTGGGAAACTGACCATAAATGTACTTCCCTACAGTTACAAGATTCAAGATTCCTATCATCACTGATCAAAATGTGGGTTTCTTGAGGGTGAAGACCTAGCCCAAAGTTCCTGCTGAGGCAATTTAGTCCACACGTCTCTCACGACTCCCCCCGCTAGCCCAAGCGATGTTAATATCATCCTGGAGCCATTCTTAAGCAAAAGTCAACATCTTAACTTCTAAAGAATTTAATGCAGGGAACTTTTGCTTCGGAGGAAATTTAATATAAGCTTCCCCCATGACGCTCTGGGGAATCGGAGTGAGCGTGGTATAACAAGACGAAATTTCTGAAAGGATTTCAACAGCCACCACCATGAAGTGTGGCTGGTCTCGTGTGATGCCGAATTAAGAGAAGATGGGATGCCGTTGGCGTACGCTTGTCAGGAGCGAGTCTGCCTCCCAAACGTCAGCAGATCAAATCAATCTTACGAGTAAATTTGGCAGAGAAGCAACTGTTTGTGAATTGTTTTTTTAAGACGCGCTCTGATGAGAGCATTCAAAAGCGAATTATATGCTCATTACGTGATCAGTTAGATTTAGCAAGTTACTCTATTTAATATCTACATCACATAATAACCTCCAACAGCCCGGATTCAAACCCAGGACCTTTTGCTTGGCAGTCGGGAAACGCTAACGACTACGCTATGATCGCCCCTAATAGGGAAATGACTTTGATTACATGTAATCGAATCATTTTTTTTAGGGGTGATCATAGCGTAGTCGTTAGCGTTTCCGACTACCACGCAAAAGGTCTTGAGTTCGAATCCGAGCTGTTGGAGGGTATTATGTTTTCTATGAAAGTGTGCGTTCATATGCACTATATTCGTATATACACCATCCTGGTGTAAAAGGCTAGTCCAGGGTCTTACAATGGCGCGAGGGCGACACTGTGTTATAAATTTGCTTCAAGCAGTTCATTCAGGGCTCCTGGTCAGGTCATCAGCTGGGAATTATCGCTAACGTGAAACGTTCGGGCGAGGGAAGGGACGGAGGGAGGCTGGCCGGATCACAGTGAGGAAATATGTTTACCGTCCTCACACGAAGCGTTGTGGGGAGGAACAAGGAAGGAAGGGAGAAGGGGAGAAGAGAGAAAGAGAGAGAGGGGGGGTGGGGAGAAAGAGAGAGAAGTCAGATGTGGACTCTTCCAGACAGAGGTTCATCTCTCGTTCCAGAGATACTACATGCATGGAAGAGGCGCCTTTCCCTTATCTGTTCCTCTCGTCTGGAAGAGGTAGTGCTACACCAGTCTCTCCCCCTCATGCCCTCAAACGGGACACCATCACAGGGGAATATTTCCCTCGCTTAGCCCAAGAGTTTTGCAGAAATGCAGCACCCCCACCACCTCCTCCTACGCGTTCCAGAGATAAAAACAAAGTTTCTTTCTATGGCTCCGAAAGTTCACAGAGTGTACCTTTGCGTTCACAAGGCAAGATAAAAAGAAAAAAGAAGTCTGTTTCCCCAGCCCCAGGAGTTTACAGAATATGTTTTGGTGTTTGCGAGACAAGAAGTTTGTTCCTATGGCGTCGGGAGTTTACAAAATACGTCTCCCGTGATTCCATGGCAAAAAACTAGCGTGTTTATACATGACTCCAAGAATTTACTGGATGCAACTTCTTCGTTTTCCCAAGATATGAAAAGCTTGTTTACATGGCTTCAGGAGTTTACTGTATGTACCTTCCTTGCTTCCACCACTGAGTGTAAGTTTCCTTCCTGGTATCCCGAGAGCTTACACATTGCATCTTCACCTTCTGTGGCTCCGAGAGTTTTATAGAATATACCTTTCGTACCCCCAAGAGTAGAGGTCCCTCTCCGTGACTGAAGATTTACAGAGAAAACGCTTCTGTGTCTCCCCCGTGTGCCGTCGAAAAAGGCAGATCCGTCATCCATCTATTCCGTTACTCTGTGCAAGTCTTTTGCAGGAACTCATTTAAGTACTGGGCCGAGTCCTTAATGGCGTCTGCACGCAACCCAACCTTAGAGTACGTGCCAACATCGGCGCAAGAAACAGAGCCATAAGTCCTTCTGGGGTGTGTGTGTGTGATGGGAGGAATCCTTGTTTACTTATGAAAGCAGTAATCTCAAGGTGTTTGGAGAAATGGTATCCCCTATCTATCTATCTATCTATCTATCTGTCTATCTACCTATCTATCTATTTATCTATCTATTTATATATATATTGCTACACTCTCTCCATTTCTGATTCCGAGACCACATACGAAGGAAAATGAAAAGATTCTTTTACTACCAGCGTTATGACAGCGGCGTGGTCCGAGCTCGAAGCGAAGGTTGTAAATGACTTTATTATGTCAATAAATCCTCCAGGCGGTTGTGGTTGTGACTTGTCGTAACGCAGAGGAACTGGCTCTTAATGCCTTTCTGTTATGATATAGATAAGCAATATTTAACTGGTTTATATCTGTTTTATATGGTTTACTCTCAAAGGAAAATCCTCGTTTTACATCAAATACGTCAATAAAGTTATTCCATTCGTATGTCTCTTGTTATCTACAATAGGATGCTTGAGGTTGTAAGAAACGAACTAAAATTATTTCAAAGCTCCTTAATTTTCTGTTTTTATCCAAAAAAAATCGTAAAAAGACTAGAGAGGGAATTACGTGCTGGGGAGAGAATGAGGAGGAGAGAGTACGACTACCCCGAGGTAGTGGGACAGACTACCCCAAGGGAGACAGGGCTAAGAACGCTGGTCATGCTTTGTCGCGTTACGAGAACACAGTAAGAAAACTCGTCTTGCGTAACAGTCTGCTGTTTTCTGGCCGCCTCCTCTTGCATCCCACCACCACCTGCAGCAACAGTAGCACTCCCAAGGCAACGGTAGCAGCAACAGTATCACCCCCAAGACAACAGTAGCAGCAACAGTATCACTCCCAAGGCAACGGTAGCAGCAATAGTAGCACTCCCAAGGCAACGGTAGCAGCAACAGCAGCACCCCCAAGGCAACAATAGCAGCAAAAATACCACTAACAAAGGCAACAGTAGCAGCAATAGTAGTACTCCCAAAACAACAGTAGCCGCAACAGTAGCACTCCCAAGGCAACAGTAGCAACAACAGTAGCACTCCTAAGTCAACAGTAGCAGCAACAGTAGCACTCCAAAGGCAACAGCAGCAGCAACAGTAGCACCCCCAGGGCAACAGTAGCAGCAACAGTACGACTCCTAAGACAACAGTAGTAGCATAAGTAAAACTCCCAAGGCAACAGTAGCAGCAATAGTAGCACTACAAAGAATAAAGTAGAAGCAACAGTAGCACTCCCAAGGCAACAGTAGCAACAACAGTAGCAACCCCAAGGCAACAGTAGCAGCAACAGAAGCACTCCATGGCAACAGCAGCAGCAAAACTTAGCACCCCCAAGGCAACAGTAGCAGCAACAGTTGCACTCCCAAGGCAACAGTAGCAGCAACAGCTGCACCCCTAAGGGAATAGTAGCAGAAAAAGTAACACTACCAAGGCAACAATAGCAGCAACAGTAGCACTCCAAGGGCAACAGTAGCAGCAACAGTAGAACCCAAAGGCAACAGTAGCAGCAACAGTAGCGCTTTCAAGGCAACAGTAGCAGCAACAGTAGCACCACCAAGGCAACAGTAGCAGCAACAGTAGCACCCCCAAAGAAACAGTAGCAGCAACAGTACCACTCCCAAGGCAATAACAGCAGCAACAGTAGCACTCCCAGGGCAACAGTAGCAGCAACAGTGGCACTCCCAAGACAACAGTAGCACTACCAAGGCAACAGTATCAGCAACAGTAGCACTCCCAAGGAAACAGTAGCAGCAACAGTAGCAGCAATAGTAGCACCCCCAAGGCAACAGTAGCATTCCCAAGGCAACAGTAGCAACAACAGTAGCACCCCCAAGGCAACCGTAACATCAAAAGTAACACTCCCAAGGCAACAATAGCAGCAAAAGTAGCACTCCCAAGGCAACAGTAGCAGTAACAGTAACACTCCTAAGGCAACAGTAGCAACAACAGTAAAACCCCAAGGCAACAGTGGCAGCAACAGTAGCACTTCCAAGGCAACAGTAGCAGCAACAGTAGCACCACCAAGGCAACAGCAGCAGCAACAGTAGCACTCCCAAGGCAACAGTAGCAGCAGCAGAACCACAGTCCAAGGCAACAACAGCAGCAACAGTAGCACTCCAAAGGCAACAGCAGCAGCAACAGTAGCACTCCCAAAACAAAAGTAGCACTACCAAGGCAACAGTATCAACAACAATAGCACTCCCAGGGCAACAGTAGCAGCAACAGTAGCACTACCAAGTCAAAAGTAGCAGCAATAGTAGCAACCCAAGGCAACAGTAGCAGCAACAGCAGCACTTCCAAGGCAACAGTAGCAGCAATAGTAGCACCCCCAAGGCAACAGTAGCAGCAACAGTAGCATTCCCAAGGCAAAAGTATTAGCAACAGTAGCAGCAACAGTAGCACCCACAAGGCAACAGTAACAGAAAAAGTAACACTCCCATGGCAACAATGGCAGCAACAGTAGCACTCCCAAGACAACAGTAGCAGCAACAGTAGCACTCCTAAGGCAACAGTAGAACCCAAAGGCAACAGTGGCAGCAACAGTAGCACTTCTAAGGCAACAGTAGCAGCAACAGTAGCACCACCAAGGCAACAGTAGCAGCAACAGTAGCACTCCCAAAACAACAGTAACAGCAACAGAACCACAATCCAAGGCAACAACAGTAGCAACAGTAGCACTTCCAAAACAAAAGTAGCACTACCAAGGCAACAGTAGCAGCAACAATAGCACTCCCAAGGCAACAGTAGCTGCAACAGTAGCAATACGAAGTCAAAAGTAGCAGCAATAGTAGCATCCCCAAGGCAACAGTAGCAGCAACAGTAGCACTCCCAAGGCAACAGCAGCAGCAACAGTAGCAACCCCAGGGCAACAGTAGCAGCAACAGTAGCACTCCCAAGGCAACAGTAACAGCAACAGTAACACTCCTAAGGCAACAATAGCAGCAACAGTAGCACCCACAAGGCATCAGTAACAGGAACATTAGCACTCCCAAGTCAACACTAGCAGCAACAGTAGCACTCCTAAAGAAATAGTACCAGCAACAGTAGTGTTTCCAAGGAAACAGTAGCAGCATCAGTAGCACTTCCAAGGCAAGATTAGCAGCAACAGTAGGACTCCCAAGGCAACAGTAACAGCATCAGTAGTACTACTAAGGCAAAAGTAGCAGCAACATTAGCACTCCCAAGGCCACAGTAGGAACAATAGTAGCTTTTCTATGGCAACAATAGCAGCAACAGTATCAATCCCAAAGCAACAGCAACAGCAACAATAGCAATCTCAAGGCAAGAGTACCAGCAACAGTATTGCTTCCAAGGCAACAGAAGCAGCAACAACAGCACTCCAAAGGTAGCAGTAGAAGCAACAGTAGCCCTCCTAAGGCAACAGTAGCAGCAACAGTAGCACCCTAAAGGCAACAGTAGCTCTCCCAAGGCAACAGTAGCAACACTAGCAGCATCAGTAGCACCCTCACAGCAACGGTAGCACCAACAGTGGCAATCCCAAGGCACCAGTAGCAGCAAAGGTAGCACTCCCAAGGCAACATTATCAGCAACAGTACCACTCCCAAGGCATCACTTTAAGAATTTGTCAGAAGAGAATATTTCAGTTGAAGAATATATAATGGAACCAGAAAATGTTGCACCTGAGTTAAGAGAAATGCAAATATTGAATGATTCCATAACAGAAAATGAA
>JAYMFT010002261.1:0-17328 GCA_038088735.1 Panulirus argus | reverse complement strand
TATATATATATGGTATTTAGATTTTCATTTATTTACCTAGTTATTCTTTTATGTTCATTAATTGATTGCAGATACATATCATAGGTAATAAGAGGTTCTGTCTTTAGTAAAGGAGAGTATCAGTCAAACTTGCTTTACTATATTAGTTATCTTTACTGGCTTTTAATAAAATATTATTTTCTCATGTAAGGACAGAATTCTCTGAGCATTTGATAGAGTACTTGCTTGTTTAGGGTTGAAAACTTTCATTTTAACCCTTAAAATGTGGTGTAGCCATTAGGGTTCACCCATTTTGACCATCTTAAAACATATATGGCTGGTGGAAACTTGTACACAGGATTTAATGAGCTTACAACTACCCACCCGTTTAGGCTTGAGAGATTACGGCAAGGATGTGAAATGGCACTTAACGACCCCTTGCAAGTTATTTATGCTAACTCACTGGTACTTTTTGGACACATTGATACTCACTTAACATAAGCATTTGATATCCCCATTGTAATCTCTGACCAATAAAGAGATCAGATAGTTATCACTATTTTTCCTTCAGGGGATTTCCTCGACCCAAATGGTATTTTGTAGTTGCTGTTGTTGTTTTTGTTGTTGTTGTGATCCTTGTACTGGTCTTCCTCACTTATGCTAAATATACCAGTGCTAAATTTACATGAATGCAAATCATCTTTTGCTGGCCAGAGTTCACTTTAACCAGGCTATGATTAGCACTTATGCGGGTGGGCGTAACTGACATAAAGGAATAAATATTTTGAATATCTCTATTTTATGATTATCTGAAATGTTTGAAAAGTATTGAAAGCTAGTCAGACTGCTAGTGCAGTATTAATAGAATAACAAATAAAACATAGTTATTAAAAGCTTTAAAAGTCTGGCAGCTTGCCAGTTGCATATTAAAAGAATGATATTTAAGATATCTTGAACAATGAGAGCACAGATAGATACAGTAAACAAACAGATGAGAAAGGCAGGAATGAGGTAGCAGGCCTTCCAGTGGATGGCTCCTACCATCTTCATTTCTTTTTATCCATTTTGGCTTGCAATGAAAAGAATGATGAATAACGTTTATAATATGCTTGTTTCAAAGCGATAAAAAAAAACATTAAAATCCCATCAAATTAATCTACAAATAGAATGATGAATGCAAGATAGTGACAATCTAGGCTAAGAGCAATGAACACATGAGGAAAATGGGATCCATCCTCCCCAATCATTTAGAAATGAAGAGCAATTATTTTGGTTTGAAATGAATAAGCATTAATCTACATTTTTCTGAAAATAATGGAAAAACATCAGAATCTTCTTAGATGAATTTTGTCAAAAGATTGATGAATAAAACACTATGAATGATGAGAAATGAGACAAATACAGTTGATAAGCAAATAATGAATATGGGAATCATCCTGCCCATAGTATGAAAAAATAAGCATATATTTTACACTTGCCTGAAGATGATGAACAAAATATCAAGAGCCTGTCAAATTGCTATTTTTGAGATAACGTAATGATAAATGAATCATGTTGAACAATGACAGCTTACATATATACAGTAAACAGATAAGGTGTGAGCCCACCTTCCCCTATTTGATAAAATTTGCTTTATTTTACTCTTATCTGAAAATGGTGAAAAAAGAAACTTGCATTAAATACCAGTTATCTTGATGTACAAAATTTTGAAATAAGAGCAGGCCAGAAAGTCTCTTTGAGAAAGTAAAGATCTGGCAGGTTAAAGAAAGCACTTCCTTCTCCTACATAATATCTCTTCCAAAATATTTTATATTAAACAAATAAATAAGATATCAGAAACTGAGAACCAAGACAAGTACAGTAAACAAACAAAGAAGGCAGAACTCTTCAGTCCATATGTTTGAAAAGAGCAATCATGCTACCTTGTTCAAATAGGGGATGTAGTTATGAAATAATAGTAATTTGACAAATTGTCCATGGTTTATTTCTCTTTTTGACAAGCATGGCTTAATATCAAGTGTATGGGTAAGAGGGCTTCTATCTTCCTCATTTATTTATTGTATTAACTGTAGTTTGCAGGTGTTACTGGACTTGACCTGTTCAGTGTTACACCATAAGTGAAAAGTCACCTTTTGTAAAGCTGTATCATTGGAAGTATATTCTCACCAAAGACCTTCTCATTCCAAAGGAGTCTACTTTCCCCCTGCTACTGGAAGTAATGCAGCCTTGGGCTGCAGGAGCCTTCAAAGAGGTCCTGGGTAACACCAGACCTGTTTCATGGAAATTGGTCCTGGGATTATTATAAATGAATATACTTTTTTTTTTTTTATGTTGAAGGCTCCAGTCACAGACAAAAGTCCACATCAAGGCCAGGCCTTAATTGAAATATTGAGAGAAGTATGAAAAGGAAAAAGAAAAGACAACGGAAAGTGTTTTCGAGTTTTGGAAAAAGTAAAAGGTTTGTCTTTTGAAATGTGTCAGGTCATAGTTATTGGGAAAACATGAGAAGGTAGAGAGTTCCACAGCTTCGACATGTTGGGAAAGAAGCAGCTATCAAATGGCCCACCCTTGAGTTGCTGATGGCCACATAATAATCATGTGATGCAGCAGTTTGCTGAGTATTGCATGATCTACCTAGTGGTGTGGGCACACAAGTAGCCAGCTCTCTGTAACAGAAACTAAAGTGATACCTATAGAAGAGGGAAAGTGAACCAATATTTTGGCATAGGACAAGGGGGTCAAGTTTGGAAGTGAGCATCGGACACTTTACAAGTCGAATCGCTTTCGACTCAACTCTGTCAAGTAAACATACAGAACTAGAACCACCCCAAATGTGAGAGCAGTATTCCATACAAGGAGGAATCAATCCCTTGTATAAACGAAGCAACTTCAGAAGAGATGTTTCAACATCTAAACAGGAAACCCAGTTTCTTAGAGGCAGACTTAGCTGTTCCTGTAATGTGGGGTTTCCAAGAAAGAGTAGAAGTTACAGTAATACCAAGGATGTTTATTGAGTCAAGAGGTGGAATTATAGAACTGTCAAAGGAAAGTAAAGAGTTGTGAAGAGTTTTCGTTAGAGAGATGGGTAGAAATTGGATCTTGGAGGCATTAAACTTAACAAGATTTTGTCTACCCCACTGAGATATCCTGTCCTAGTCTGAGTTTATTGAGGAACCTGTGTCAAGACGAGATGCAGATCAAGTGAGAAAAGAGAGAACAGAATTGAAGGATGTGGATAAATGCAGTGTTTTGTCAACACAGAGTGCACTGGATTATTTGTGAAGGAGAGGAAATCATTGAAGAAAAGGAGAAAAAGTGTAGGGGATAAGACAGAACCTTGAGGGACACTGCTGTTGATGGAGAAAAGGGGCAAGGCCAATCCATCAACAACCACAGAGATAGATCAGCCAAAAAGGAAGCTAGATATGAAGAAGAAAAGTGATGGAGGGAAACCAAAAGAGGGGAGCTTAGAGATGAGACCCCAATGCCACACCCTGTCCAAAGCCTTAGATATGTTAAGGGCAACTGCACATGACTCCCCAAAATCAACTTACATTGTTTAGTGTGGATCAATTACTGATCTATTATTATTATTATTACTAATTTGACAGGCTTTTAATCTTTTCTGATAACTTTAAGCATTGAATAAATCCTTGTTCTTTTCAGTTATATGGGCTGGAGGGTTTCTGTGTTTCTCATTAGTTTGTTTACTTTGTTTACATCTGCCATCATTGTTACCCATATTTTATCTTTCATTTTATTGACATCACCCCTAGAGCTAGCTTTCCAGCAGATAAAGTAGCTGTATTTGGAAACTTATTTTCCTATAATTCAGCTTTCGATGATTTGCATCTAGTCTTCTGCCCCATCTCCTCTCTCTTAACTTTTGCCATCATGTATATTTTCCTCTTGCAAGGTCAGCCAAGTACTTTCCTAGCTCCAAATGGACAAGATGTAAGGTCCAGATGGCATACTTCTGTGGGTCCCAGGGGAGTGTACTTCTGACCTAGCCCCTATGCTTGCTTACCTTTTTTGTATCTTTCTACACACCCAGACTTTTTATTCCACTTGGAAGGATTCTGTGGTGCATCCTGTCCCTGAGAAAGGAGACCTTGTATCCTATCATCAGTGGTGTCCTTTATGGTTCTGTCATATTGCCAGCTCTTCCCTCTCTCCTTAAGTGATCTTTCCTCTACATCTGAACCTGTTTACTCTTATGCTGATGATTCCATTTTACATACTTCATCTCACTTTCCTTCTTCTGCTCCTAATTTTCATTATCTTTCTCCTACAGAACATGTTTCTTATCTGAGTTAGGACCTTTGCAGGTTCTTGAAATGGGGAAACTGTAACCTGGTTTAATTTGATATTACAAAAGCACAATATCTTTCTGTCTCTCTCTGAGTTCTTCATTCTCTACTCTTTAATTTCAAAACACTGCAGTTCAACCTTGTAACACTGTAACCATGTTAAAGATAACCTTATCCTCCAATGTCTCCTGGAAACCTCTCATAATCAGCATCACAATGTCTGGTTCCCAAAAGCTGGGGGCATTGTATAGGTGCTATAGTAATTTGTCTTGTGAGCAACTGTTTCATTCTTGCATGTGTTTTATTCACTCTGTTGTGGAGTATGCTCACATCTGGCTTGGTTCTTTATCTACCTCTCTCTTACTGAGAATGGAGTTAAAAGCTTTTCATCTCATTGATTCTTCTGTCATCAGCTCTCTTCGGCCGTATCTTTTTGTATTCCATGAAGTTAGTGCTCTCTCTCTGTTTAATAGATATTATTCTGGCTGCTGCCTTTGTGAGATACTTTGCGTGGCTGCTGATTCGTACGTTTTCTGTGTAGAGACTGGTTACTCAAAGGTCTTCCATTTTGTTACCTTCCTGCTTGAACGGCTAAGGTGTGGAATTCCTCTCCTTCTTTCATCATTTTCTCATCCTGTAATCTTCCTACCTCTAAGAGACAAATCTATAAACATATGCAGAGCTCTGATTAATTTGTATATTTTTTCTTGCATTTTTTTCTTTCACCTGAGATGGCCTAAGATTGTGGCATTTTTGTTCATGCCATGTCCGTCACTAAATAAGAAAGGGAGATCTGCTGCCTGGCTGCTCGTTACTTTCTCTTTGTTTGTATATTCATGTATTGGTGGGTACAGTAAACTCTTTCATAATATTCATTCAGTATTATTTACATTATTTTGTTATAAAAGTGTCATTAGCATGTGCATGAAATTTTAATGCAATAAAGAATTTTCATCAAAAATTGCTTGCCTTCTTCAGAAGTTGCTTGTCTTGCATAAATATCTGGGATCAGCTGCTCTTAAATAGATTATGTTATTAAGAGTGAATGCTCAAGTCGATCTCTGTTGCAGAGGCATCTCACTGACCAGTGTTTCTCCTTTTTTCAATTCAGAAGCATTGGGGTCAATGTTTGTTGTATGATTATCTATTTCCTTCAGTATAGATCCTCAAAATGGTTATTGTCCAACTGTTTTTCTTCAAGGTTATGTTACTTAAGTAGCCCCCAAATGGAGAAGAACCTTTGTACAAGAGATTTCTTGCATTAAGTTTTGTGATGTGGGGTCGTTACGTTTGGAGTTTTTAAATAAGAAATTGAGCAGATAATATGGAATAAGTATGGTTAGAGATTTTCCCATATCTTTTATTTTCATGACAAGAATGGAGGTAGCAACATTACTATTTTACGCAAGAGTGGTTTTCAGGAACCATTTTGACGTAGTGCATGTCATCTGATGATTTCTTTGGCTGGTTTGGAATAGATTGTTGAGATTCCTTTTCTATAGAAAACTGTAGCCTCCTTATCTTAGTTTAAACGAAAGCTGTCAAAGGTCCTTGATCTTTTGCTATCTGTTATATTTACATCTTGAGCACCTCCTACTGAAAACTTTGTTCGTTATTGTTCTGGGAGCAGGATGAACAGTTGGTAAAATGCATTAGATGTTTACACAAAAGAATCAACTGAAAATTGAAGGTCATCTTTTTAGGGCAAGATTAATCCAGACCTAAAGTTTTTTGATGGAAATAACAATTATACTGTATTTAATAATGTTTGTTGTGATACAGTCTTAGGAAAATACTTTTGAGGAACTATCTCCTCAATATCCATTCAAGACTTTTAGCTATTTTCTTGGTGTCATAGAAAATACTAGGAAGAATATTTGTTTGTTTTTCCTGGTACCTATATGCTTTCACTGGCAAAATGGTTCATGGTTGGATCAAGAAGTTGCTTCTTCTTCACAACTAAGATGTCAACTAGAGCTCATGCTGTGACATTCAATAAATACCTCTGTTTGTATATGCCTCTGCTTTTGTTTGGTTAACTTCACATGTGTGGTTTTGAGAATGCTGCCATGAAAAAAAGATAGACCAGTAAGGGTTTATATTGTTACTGAGTATAGATTCCTTTTAGTTTTTCTTTGGGTTTGTCTTAAGTTCTTTTCTCTTTTAAATGGGCACACCCTCTGATACTTGTTCATCTATTCTTATAACTGAGAAATTGTGGTTTTGAAGAATGAAATTCCTTTTATCTATTGTATGCAGATTCCTATGAGCATCAGTTAATCTTTTCCCTGCAGTATCCTTTTTCTTTTTTTATTTTTTTTTTTCCCATCTGAACTGTAGGAGGTCCAAGGTTGTCACCATATATGAGTGAATGATCAGATGTGGATGGTGCTATCTGATATGTGCACTATGTTGTCTTAAGATGTGATGGATTCCTGTAGGGTTGTGTCTTCTGAATAAGTATCTGCTGGCCTCATGCTTTTTTTGGTGGTTGACTATTCATGGATTCAACTCCATCAAGCAAGTGCTTTCATGTTCTTAGAGCTCTCCTGCAATAGAGAAATAGTTTTCTTCCTGTAGAGCCTTTTTTTCTTTTCCTTTCATCATCCATTCTTTTTTTTTTTTCCTGTGTTGCAAACCAAAACTTTAAGCATCTTATATGCACAGTTTTTGTCTTATGTACAGTTGAGACTTTGAGTTCAAGATAGTTGAAGATTAGCCCTTTCCCCTATGTGTTTATACATGCATATATGCATTAAAGCGATTTAAGTGTTTTATGTTCATATGAGTCTTTCAGTAATGACAGATTACTATTTCAGCAGACAAAGTTGGAGCAGATAGATTAAGCGATGAGAGTAGCAAAAGAGCTGACAGCGACCATATGGAGAACTGGACAGATCAAGAACAATCTGATCCTCAGTGTTTGGCCTCATCTCCACCTAGGGAGGACAAGAATAAGAGGTAAGAAGGGTAAAAAAGACAATGTGAATTGAGCACAACAGTTACAGAACATTTAGAGCACACAGCAGTGTTCAAAGAGGTTCCATTAGTCAGGGAAAGTCAGGTATTTTTTGTGCCAAGAGTAAAAAACCTTTTGGTGAGAAAGTATGAGATATGAATATTAATCAGAGTGTTAAGTTCTTCTAGTTGACCTTGTCATAACCTATTTGCTTATTTCTATTTTCATTCATTTCCATAAAGTTCACTGCTGCTCATTTATAGAGTTTGTATATATTTTGCATTTCTTTTTGATCATCTGATTCTGTCAGGTTGCTTACATTTTTCACAGTAGCAGCCCTGAAATCCATTGTATGCTCTGTGTGTTAGATATTTTCAGTTATTCTAAAGAAAAATCTCCTTAAGTTTTTTATTACAATTAACTGAATTACCGTTCATATTAGGATGATAGTCAGCTTACCTAGGTGAAGCATTCTTTATGTGTGCTGTACCCCTTTTAACTCGTGTCAGTCTGCTTTTAGGCATGAGGTACTTCAATGCCAGTCTGCTGTTAGGCATGAGGTACTTCAAGAGTACTGTCAGGCATACATAGTGAGATAAATGGTATTTTTGGAAGTATTTTTTTCATAGAGAAATGTGATTACAAAGGGGCTTCATCTGTAAGTTATCTTGTAAGAGATTCACAGATTCACAAATTTATGACTTAACATGGGGGCACAGATCTTTGACATCTCCACAGTAGTTACCAGTTTATGGAAAACTTTAGGCTGTAAAATCTGGTAACAGTGCATGGGTTGCTGCTACAAGCATTAATGGCTATATATATATATATATATATATATATATATATATTTCCTTGAAACTGAAGAGGATGATTCAAGAATTTTTAACATGTTCTTTTATTCCTGTCTGTTCTGTTTCTTAGAAACTGAAATACAAAAAAGGTGGGTGTTATCCCCCCACTCCCACTTCTGTCCCCTTTAGTTGCCTTCTGCAACATGCAGGGAATATGGACGTAGGATTCTTTCTCCCTGACCCCGAGGGAGTGTGGTTTTGGTTCATTACAAATACTCTTAGGTAATGGATGAGAGCAGTTGCAGCCTTTCTTCTTTTGTTCCTGGTGCTTCCTTGCTTATGTAGGAAACAGTGATAAAGTATGAAAAATGCATTACTCCCCACTCATAGTGAAGAGAAAAAAAATGTACCTGGGAGTATACACCCCTGTTGCAGCTAATGGCCAAATATTATTAGGTAATGGATGAGAGCAGTTGCAGCCTTTCTTCTTTTGTTCCAGGTGCTTCCTTGCTTATGTAGAAAACAGTGATAAAGTATGAAAAATGCTTTACTCCCCACTCACAGTGAAGAGAAAAAAATCTACCTGGGAGTATACACCCTGTTGCAGTTAATGGCCAAATGGCTAATAAGTTACACTGAAAGATTGCCAGGTTGTCATTTCTGTAAGCCCATATATAATGTTATTCTATACATTTTTTGATATATGTTTTATCAACATAACACAGTATACCTAGCCTTAGTTATTTATGTGAAGATTTACCTACTTATACAGGATGTTTGTGTCCAATGCAAATTGTACAAATTGATGCATATATTTAGATATATGTGAAATACATTACTATCACAGTAATACCATTATTCCTTAAGATTTTATCGATTCTTTAGATTGTGTGAATAAAATCTTTTGAGTCATTCTTTTGTTGTAAATATGAAATGTGTTTAGCTTCCTTTGCATTCTTTTGTGTGATTATCATTCATCAAGAACCTCCAAAGACTTGTATCTTTTGAGGACCCCTTCAGCTTATTTGATGGTTCAGATGGATACCTCAAACCATGACTGAGAGTTCAGTTCTTCAGAGGTTCATGTAAGTGAGGACATTTGGGAAAAGGGGCAGAAGTCCTTCCACATCACCATCAAGGATCTGTTGGCCCCCTGGTTCTTCATTTACCTGAATGTGGGACTCCAGAGTGTAGGAATCTCTTTTTATTGACAGCATAATAGTAGTTCATTATCTCAGTAAAGATATAAGGCTTCTGCAGATTTCTTTTCCTTGTTAAAATCTTTACAATAGACAAGTTAGTTTAACCAGATTTTCCTACCTCTAGTGAGAGTGCATTGTTTGAACTGATACCTTATCAGTGACCATAATTACAAAATGTATTTTGGGAGGCATTCAACTGAATCCTTTCTGTAGGGTAAACCTGCTGTGGATCTCTGTCTCCAAGCAAATTCCCTGTTACCAACATGTATGACAAAGGATATTGGCCATAGTTGCCCTGATTGTAGTATGGAACTTTTGCAACCATATTTACCTCTTTCCTTCAGTAAATTCTCTGCAGAAAGTTCACTCCAAAACTTTTACATGGTTTAGTGACTTTGTAGCCCCAGTTGAGAGTGACAGTCTAGGTGCCAGACCTTGATCAGTTCTGCAGTTCCTCTCTCCTAATTCTGCAAGTGTTCCTAGACTATCTCATCATTGGGTCAGGAGCGCAGCATTAAAGTGCTGGGTTTCGAACTTGTTCCTTTGTGGTGTTGTGGTTAGTACTGATGACTCCTAATTCATTGGCCTGAGTTCATTCCTCAACACAGGTAGACAGTGTACAAGTCACTCAGCTGTTCATCCTTCATCTGGTTGGTACATGAATGGGTACTAACTTTGGCTGGGATAAAGCACCACAGTTATGACAGGCCTTCCAGCCAAAGTCTAATAAGTTAACCCATTGATGTCCACATCTTATACACTGGTGAGCTTACCAAGGATTGTTACTTTACATGTATGAACCTTCTCAAAATTTGAGTAAAATGTGACAGTGGGACTTTATAATGTCTCTGTATCTACTCAGTCAGTAATCAGTCAGTTTTGGAACCTCTTCACTTGTTCCTTGAAGTTTCAGATTCTACTGAGGTGTCTGAAGGTTTCAGTTTAGAATTTTTTTTAGCTGTTTTCACACTGAAAACAAGGAAAGTAATGCTTCTGTCTCTTACAAGAACACATTTTCTGTTGTTCTGGACCTACCTGGAACTTTTCTGGACATTTTTCTTGAGGAAACCTGTTCCCTATCCCTTGCATCTTAAGTTAAAGTTGACAAAGGTCTTGGTTTTGTTACAGTCAAGGATATTTCTATCTGTTCAGCTATAAGAATATTTTCATTTTCAGTAATATCTTGGAGTAAGATCTTTCCAGCCAGTGGTTTAGGCAAAATATCCTTATGATGTTGCTTCATGGGAGACTACTATTGAAGAACTTCATGCCTCATATATAGTTATTTTTCTTAGAGTAACATGAGATCATTAGGGATTAGCAAGGAGAACTCTCTTTTTGGTTTGCCAAGACATTTTAGATTGAAAGACTAGTGTTGTTGGCTCAACCTGGCATTTATGTTAGAGCCATAATGGCAGAAAGGTACTTTATGAGGAAGCTTTTTCTGAAATTACTCAACAATTTTTTGAAACAATACCTTGGTGTAGATGCTGAGAACAACCTTGTGAGCATTGGATATATCTCCTGCATGGTAAAGATTCATTAATATGCTATAAGATAACCTTGAAGGTATGTGGTCATCTTTTCTCATGATCAAGAAGTTTTTCTCTGATCCTTTACCTCCATGTTCTTATG
This sequence comes from Panulirus argus, assembly GCA_038088735.1. Lineage (NCBI taxonomy): Eukaryota > Metazoa > Arthropoda > Malacostraca > Decapoda > Palinuridae > Panulirus > Panulirus argus. The sequence goes on along the minus strand of JAYMFT010002261.1, from coordinate 6,449 downwards.
CTCTCACAGCTTGCAGGACAAACTGACCCTGGAGAGAAAAGAAGAATGAAAAATGTTACTCTCCAGGGAATATTCATGCAAGTAATTTTACAGTTGCTTCTTAGCTTTCCTCTGTCTTGCATGATGGTAGTCAGTGTCAGGTTGACATCTTTGCTCCAGACAGTTATGAGGTGGTTATATTGTTATGGCCTGACAGCCAGTGGGATGATGATATCATTGCCAGGAAGTGATTGCTGTTTGGAGGGAAACATTTTTAAAGCTAGCTAGAGCCATTTCTGCTGAATGGTTGGTTACCAAAGGGTAAGTGTTAATCTCACCAGAAGGTAGCAGGGTATAAGTTTCTACCCCAAGGGTATCTCATGGGACACTGCCTCAGAGAGAAACAGTTTTTCATTCTTCGTAACTCTTTTATTTGTGACCTTTACATATTTGACTTTTATTACTTTTTTTTTTTTGTATGGCTCATTGCCCTTTCTGCCTCAGTAAGATAGCATCTCGAATAAATGATTTTTTCCTTCTACATTGGAGGCTCCAGTCATGGACAAAAGTCCACATCAAGACCAGGCCTTAATCAAGATATAGAGAGGTTGATGAAAGGGAAAATGATAAGACATGGAAAAATATTTATGAATTTTGGAGGGAGTGAAAAAACTGTCTTGTAGGATGTGCCAGGTCATTGGTATTAGGAATGACATGAGAGGGTTAAGAGTGACAAAGCTTTAAGGTGCAGGGAAAAAAACAGTTATCAGATTAGCCTACCCTTTTATTGCCCATGGCCTCACATTAATCATGTGATGCAGCAGCTTGCTGAGTATTGCATGATCTAGCTAGTGGTGCAAGCACAAAAGCTGCCAGCTATCAGGAGCAAAAACCAATGTAATACCTATAGAAGAGGAGAAGTGAACCAACATTGTGGCATAGGGCAAACAGGTCAAGTTTCGAAGTTAGCATGGGAAAGTTTATAAGTCAGATTGCTTTTGGCTTGACTCTGTTAAGTAAGAATGCAGAGCTAGAACCACCCCCAGATGTGAGAACATTACTCCAAACAAGGACTGATCAATCCTTTGCATGAATGGAGAAATTTTCTGCAAGAAAATTTGACAGCTAAACAGGAGCCCCAGCTATTTAGAGGCAAATTTAGCTATTTCCATAATATAGGGTTTCCATGATAGAGAGGCAAATTTAGCTATTTCCATAATATAGGGTTTCCATGATAGAGTGGATGTTGCAGTAATAACAAGTATGTTCTTTAAGTCAAGATGTGGAATTACAGAACCATCAAATGAATTTAAAAAGTTGTGAGGAATTTTTTACAGAGAGATGGGCAGAAACTGGGTCTTGGAGACATTACACTTAACCAGATTTCATCTTCTCCACTAAGACATCCTTTCCAAGTCTGAGTTTATTAAAGAAGTTGTGTTGAGACAAAATGCTTATAAAGTGAGAGAAGAAGAGGCAGAACTGAAAGATATGGAGTAATGCATTGCAGTGTTGAGTTGTTGGCATACAAGTGCATTTAGTTACATGTGGAAGAAAGGAAATCATTGATAAAAGTGAGAAAAAGTTTAGGATACTGGACGGAACCTTGAGGGACACCACTGCTGTCGGAAAAAGGGGGAAAGGCTAATCCATCAAGAACCATAGAGATAGATTAGCCAGAGAGAAGCTATATATGAGGGAGCAAAGTGAGGGAGGGGAGCTTAGAAATGAGACCCTTCTGCCCCACCCAGTCAAAAGTTTTGGGTATATCAAAGGTAGTTACATAGGATTCCCCAAAATCTTTGTAACTTACAGTCTCATGCTGTCAGGTATGATGTGCCATATTTAGCTGACTGACCTGTGGTTGATATTGACTGCTTGGTGTTACCTGGCTCCACTTGCAAGAAGTTACAGTGCGAGTGAAAAGTCTCTCTTGGCAAGGTTGTATCATTGTGAGCACTTTCTCGTCAAAGAACGTTTTACCCCAGAGTAGTCCACATTTCCGTGCTGCTGGAATTAGTACAGCCTTAGGCTGGAAGAGCCTTTAAAAAGAGATCCTGGATAACACTAGGACTCTCTTAGAAATTGGTCCCAGGTTAATGGCAAATAAATACAATGATAAATAGATACATTTGCTGCTTTATATGCCTTGGTTAATCCTATTAACAGTATATTATCCTTCTTTTGTTGTGCTGTACCACAGTGCTCCAATTTTTCTATTCGTGTCTCATGCCCCCCTGAATTTTCAGGCTCCAGTACCCCAAAGTTACCCTTACTTCATTCCTCCCATTATCATCCCTTCATTTTGACAGAAACTTAGCTGAATGAGAGAATTATGAATAAAACAGGCTTGGAATGCTGTGATATCTTCACAGTAGACATGGGTAAGAATAACCTTTAAAATGCCAATATGCATCACTCCAGTAACTCTATCCCATGCTTACCTCATACCTTTATGCATGTTCAGGCCTTGATCACTTGGAGTATATTTCATTCTATCCTTCCACTTCCTCCTTGGTCATCCCCTTCTTCTTGTTCCCTCTACTTCTGATAATCTCTCTTCTCTCATCCTTTCCATATGTCCAGATTACTTCAGCACACACTCTTCAGCTTTTTCATGCTTACTTTTCATACTACTGCAGTCTTTCTTACCATATCATTTCTTATTCGATCAACCATCCTGATACCACATATTGTCTTCAGACACTTCCAAGCCATCCAGCCTCCTACACTTTTTCATGTTAAGCCCATGCCATACATCCATTCAATACTGTCCAGACTGCAGTAGAAGAGCTGGATGAAAAAATAAGAAATGAAGAAAGGAAAAATGTGGAATAACATTAAGGAGAACAGAAAGTAAATGAGGAAAAGTGATAGTACAGACCAGAATCTCAAAGTTCTGTTTACATATTTGAAGATGGCAACAAAAAGAAACATTAGAGATTAGACCTTTTAAAGCAGAGATAGAATAGAAGGTGATCCAAAGAAAATATACCAAATGCTAATTGATCAGTCCAAGTCAGTGTTCAGCACAGGAACTAAAATATATTATACATTGTACTATTTAACCATTATGATGACAGTGCACTCACAGAAATTAAAGAATCAGAGAAGCTTTAAAAAATGCAATTGATGCACTTAAAAACACACTGTACTGGGGCTTGATTGGATACCAGCTATATCCCTGAAGAAGACAGATGACAGTAGGAAAACATTTGTTGACATTATTGAGTGGAAGTTCAGCAAAGGAGGAGGGAAGAATATAAGATGTTTAATTGGAATCATATAAAGCTGGTTGAGGAAAGCAAAGAAAGAGTAGATGAAGATTGTGGAAAAAAGTTGTGTGAAAAGTTTATGGAAAATAAGAAACCGTACTGGAAGGAGGTGGAAAAGGAAAGAGATGGATGCAAGAATGGAAATGTTATTGTGAGAAGTAAAGAAGGGGAATTGCTGAATCAAAAGGAGGAAGTGAAATTAAGATGGAAAAAGTGTTTTGAAGAGCTGGTGAATTTGGGAGGTGAGGCAGCAGTTATTACATGCATAGGCATGGAGGATGGAAGGCAGAGCATACAGGTTTAAGGCTTTGCAAGAAGGGAGGTAAAAAGGACGATGATTAGGCTGAAGGTAGGAAAGGCACCTGGAGTGGATGGGATTACACCTGAAATGCAGAAGTATGGAGGAGAAAGTGTGTTAGATTGGATGTATTTGATATACAGTGTAGCATTGAAACAGAAGAATATAAGATGTGTAAGTGGAATGTTATGAAGCTGATAGAGGAAAACATAGAAAGAGAAGATAAGATATTGGAAGAAGGTTGTGTGAAAAGTTTAGGGAAAATAAGAAACTGCACTGGAAGGAGGTGAAAAATTAAAGAGAGGATGTAAAAGTGGAAATGTTAATGTGAAAAGTATAGAAGAGTTGCTAATTCAAAAGGAGGAAGTGAAAGGAAGATGGAAGATGGAAAGAGTATTTTGAAGAACCGATGAATGTAGAAGGTAAGGCAGCAGTTGTTACATGCATGGGTATGGAGGATGGAAGGAAGAGAATACAAGTACAAGGACCAAAAGCATGAAGGAAGGTAAAAAGGGTGATAATGAGGCTGAAGGTAGGAAAGGCACCTGGAGTGGATGGGATTACAGCTCAAATGCTGAAGTATGGAGGAGAATGTGTGTTAGACTGGATACATTTGATGTGTAATTCAACAATGAAACAAGGTTGTGCCCGAAGATTGGGTGAAAGCTATTATTGTTCCTTATTCAAAGGAAAAGGTGTTGAGGATGAATGTAGCAAATATAGGGAAATAAGTTTGTTAAGTATGCCAGGAAAAGTTATGAAAGAGTGTTGATTGATAGAGGGATAGAAGTGACTGAATGCAGAATAAATGTGGAGCAAGTGGGTTTTAGGAAAGGTAGGGGATGTGTTGGTCAGATTTACGGTTACATTGACTGTGGAAAAGTATCTAGCGAAAGGTAAGAAGTTATAGGCAGCTTTTATAGATCTGGAGAAAGTGAATAGTAGAGTCGATTGAAATGTTTTATGGAATGTCTTTAGGATATATGGGGAAGGGGGACAAGTATTGGATGGTGTGAAAGTCTCCTGTAGTGTAGCAAATGCATGTGTAAGAGTGGTTGGAGAGTTGAGCGAAAATTTTGGTATAAATGTGGGTGTGAGGCAGGGCTGTGCGATGTCACTTTGGCTTTTTAGTATACATGTGGGTGTGAGGCATGGCATTGTGATGTCACCTTGGCTTTTTAACATATATATGGATGGAGTGATAAAAGTGATGAAAGCAAAACTTGGGAAAGGGGTGTAGAGATGGGGTATAGCAGTGAGGTATGGTAGCTAGTGGCAACCTATATGCAGATGATACTGTGTTGTTTACTGAGAGTGAAGAGGAGTTGCAGAAGGTTGCAAGTGTCTCTTATGATGTGTTTATGCTAAGGCGATTGAAGGTAAATGTGGGTAGAAGTGAAGTAATGATGTTTGAAAGGAAACAGAGTGAAAGTATAGATTTTGTAAAATCCAATAGAGTGAAAGAAGAAAGTGTACTAAACTGTGTAATAGATATGAGGGGAGAAAGACTGGAAGTGGTGAGATAATTTAAGTATTTAGGAGCTATCTTGGGTAAGTTTGGTGATATAGAAGGAGAGATAAGGGAGAGAGCAGTATATTGGGTTCCCTAATAGAATAATGAGGTTAGATGTGTTAGTATGGAAGTGAAGAAAGGATTAAGGGACAGCATAATCCTCTCAGCCTGTACCGATGCAGCTAAAACATGGATGTGGAATGAATCACAAAGGTCAAGAATCCAAGCTTTGGAAATGATCTTTTTGAGAGGAGCATATGGTGTGACTAGATGGAATGAAGAAAGAGATGAGATTTGTATGACAGATGTGGTTAGGTGAAGCATAGGGAATTAAGTTGGTTAGGTATAATACTTTGAGGTGGTTTGAACATCTAGAAAGAATGCAAGAGGGGGAGTATTATAGTGTAATGAAAGAGGTTAGTGCAAGAGAAATACCACCTGTAACATGGGGGAATACGGTAGAAGAGTACTGGATTGAGAGAAGTGGTGGAAGACTGCATGGAATTGTGTATGTGAGGGAGGCATTAAAGGTTAGGGACAGGTGGAATGATCATCAGAAATGTAGATAGATAGATAGATAGACAGAGACTTAGCTTTGATCAAACCAGCATAGTAGATACATATAAAGTGGCAAATATTACACCATAACACAAGGGAGGAGCTACAGTAATTTCAAAACAGTTTAGAACTGCTCGCCAAACATCTCATATAAAATCATTGTTTCTGAAATAGTGAGAAAAAACACATTCCAACATGTGATGAACAGCATTTTCTTAAAAGAAAACAGCATTTGTTTGTCCTTGGTAAAAGCACACAAAAATATCTTTTATTTCACTACAATGTTTCCTAGGCTTTCCTAAAGCATTTGACAAAGTAAACTTCAGAATTTTATTAAAAGGGCAAAACAGAATATTGAGAAGTAAGTAAGGATAGTGGGTCAAAGACTTTATGATGAACAAAAGATTCAGATGGAGGCCAACAGAACCATTTTGAAAAAGAAGGGTTTTCTTTCGAAGTACTGTTTATAAAAATGGTAATAGATATAGACAAGAAACTGAAGGAAAGTACAATCAGGCATTTTCCAGGTGAGAGAAGAGGCAGTAGGGTGAAAGGATTGGAACATGAATGGACAAAAGAGAGCCTAATGAAACTTGAAATGGTGAAAATATTCAGGAATTTCCCTGTAAATGCCCAGTAGTAAAAGACATAGAGCATAGGTGGTTCTAGCTCTGTTTCCTTACTTGACAGTGTTGAGTCGAAAGCAATCCGACTTATAAACTGTCCTAGGCTAACTTCCAAACTTGACTCTCTTGCTCTACGCCGCAATGTTGGTTCACTTTCCCTTTTCTATAGGTATTACTTTGGCTTTTGCTCCCGAGAGCTG
>JAYMFT010002260.1:0-32288 GCA_038088735.1 Panulirus argus | reverse complement strand
GGTGAATGACCTATTCCAAATAAATACTGCTCTTGCTCTCATAGTCACTCTTTCCACATCAATTCTCCCATATATTTGTTCTGTTTCACAACCCTTTTATCATTTCATCTGGTCCTGTTGCCATACAATGTACCATATTATATCTTGGAACTAGAAAAATCTTCATTTTTTAAATCCAGGGCTATTTGATATACTTAAAATGACTGTCTCAAGGTATGTAATATGCTACTGTTTAATATTAAAGCAATCTCATTGTCGTCACAAATCTTTTACCCTCAGAGTTGTATGATTTCATTGTCAGTATCACATGCAACTTAATTTCATCACTTGTTTTTTATTTACTGATTCTGAAACCTTGCTTTCATTACTGATTGTGAAAGCTTGTTTTCAGCCCTTTTATATTTATATATAGGGTTTTATTGAAAACGAGATGCCTTAAAGGTAGGTTTTTCTGTGTTTTCCCTATTTACAATGGCTTTTGTGCCTCTCATGAAAAAATGAAACTTTTTTTAGTTTTTTCATGCTTCTTGGGTCTTTTTTGTTTGACCTAATAGTTGTAACTAGGATTATCACCCATTGGGTGTAATAGATTTATCAAACCAAATCTTCCTGACTACGCACAAACGAACAACACAATCCTTTTGAGAATATAATATTTCCCCGCAAGTGATGTAAACAATTTGGAGAGCTCGGCTGGGGTCGTGGACTATTATTTACTAGCCGCATTCGTCTCTGCGATATCTGCTCGTTCTGTTTAGAATACTCGTATCAAGACGCACCTTAACACTGGCTATCAGTTTTCAGTTCAGGAACACTTTATAGTAGGTGATGTAAACCATATCACTTTTTTCCTTTTGTCTTTAGTTTATAAAGACTAAAAAGATACAAGAGACCTTGAGGATTAACTCATTTTGCTAAATTATAGTTAAATGTGTAGAAGGCGTCAAGCTTTGACGTGTTTCATAACTTTGACTAACCACGGTTTGTACTGGAATAATGAAACACACTTCGGGAAAACGTAGCAATAGGAATCACAATCCTTCAGTGGCACTGATAAATCTATTACGTGGTACAAAAACACAGTGTATTGAACGATTTATTGTTTAACAGAGGTGTTAGAGATATGACCAAAGTCGCGCCAGCGTAATGAGACAACGTTTTACAAAACAGTGAGGCTCCAAAGCTGCTTCGAGTCAGGTCGTGGGTGGGTTGAATCAGGATTCATAACAGAGACTCTGAATGTCATTGCCAGCGTTGCGCTCGTTTCGAGAAGGTTGTACCTAAGTGGTGTTATAGCAAATTAACTGGAGAGAGGAGAGGTGAGTGAAGGGTGGCAGAGAGACTGAGGATTCTACATTGATGATCTGAAGGAAGGAAATTAGGTTCTAGATAGTTTAATCATCGGTAAGTTTCCTGGTATGCGGGGAAATTCGATGCATCTATTACCGTCTGTATTGTCATATATGATTTTTCAGAAGAAAATGAGGACTTAGCTGCATTAGGAAAGGAAGGATACGTAGGATGTATTGGAGAAATGTAGGTTCATGTTTGCATGACGTTCAGGTTGTCAATGTAACAGTTGTGACCACGAACCATCGAGACCTAGTTAAACTCTGTCATCTGAAGGTGCGAGTTTGGCTTTGGCTTATACTTCTTCTATGGCGTATTTTATGGTTTTCTATGAAACGAAGACCGATTAAATTTATAGCCGTTATTTTACTGTCAACAATTTAATTTCCTATATACTTGTGGGGAGTAAGACTTTAAATCTATTGACTTGTTAAAGGAAGCCATGTTCTGGGGAATCAGGAAAATGTAGGACTTAGTATTGTGGAATGGACAAACCGATCGTTTACAGGGAGCCTTGAGCCTTGGAGCTGGCTGCAGTGTTATTGCCAATGATGAATTTATTCGAAATATCTTGGAGAAATTTTAAATTAGATCACAGCTGTAATTGTGACTTTGCAGTTTTATTATATGAGGAATTTGTAAGAAGAGGGTCAAGCTAGTTTACACATTTGGTTTGCAGTTTTCTCACTTTCTCTGAGTTCTTTTCATAACGAGTTTATGGAAGACGTTTCTTTCGGGTAAACGTTTACATCGTACAGATGGGCAGACATCTTACACGAGTGAGCAGGCGTTAAAAACGAAGGTAATTTTAAAGTTTACGACCGACAAGGATATATAGATGAGCAATATGTTTTCCGTTGGAGTTTGATGTGATTCGAACGATTTGACCCTCATTTCTCTCGCAGTCACTCGTGGAGAAGAGGCATAAGCGAGTGATTTTGGGCGGAAACTAAGCCAAATCGTCCGATTCACATCAAATAGCATCTGGAAAACAAATTGCTACCTAGGCAGCATATCGAGCGATTATTGGCTAAATCGAAAGAGTGTTATTCTCTGATTGGAAGATAAATGATCGCGAAGTCACGTGACAAGTCGTAAATTCACTTGACCACCACCCCTACGCGTGCGGTTTGGTAAACAGACGCGCTAACACACACACAAAATCAAACGTCAATTCCGGAGAATGTTTGCTTCCACGCTATTAATTTCTATTATGTTACGAATTTAAAGTCCATAGTTATTTGCGAGCTAAGTGATAGATGTGAAAGTGCTATTCAAAAACTTGATCCAACGATCGTATATAACAAATTTCGTACCTTTTTGGGGGAGTACACTGTAAAAATACTGAAAAATACACAAGTCGGGTATTGTTGTACTACATCGGGTAAGTCTTTCCTTTCCACTGGGGACGATTAAGGAGCTGTGCAGAGAAAGTGTCTTACAACACAAGGACACGACATGCTGTGGACACTGAAGGCCACAGCGTATGAAGTGGACAGGGAAAATCCACGGAATGGCCTGTGGAGATCGGCTGTGGATCTTGGGTGTTGGTTTCCTTTCGTTATACACAACAGCCAGAGTGTGCTCTTGGGCAAATAAGGTCGTTGTTTGTGTTCCTGACACTGCTATGGTGAAAATTTCCACGCCGAAGTCTTAGGTCAAGCCAAGAGGTATAAGGAAATAGGAATGCAATTGATGTTTGTGTAGGTTCCGTAGAGAGATAACGGTGTTATGTCTGCTTGGTGTGGTACAGATGAATCATTAAAAGAGCAGTGTAGAGTGAGGATTTTGACAGCAAGGTACTAGGTATACCGGATATTTGGGAGAAATTCATGTTTAGTTGTATAGCATAGGAGAATGGCTACTCCCTCATGCTGGGCATCATGAAGTGAAGCCATTGTATCTGATTTTAAGGCCTTTGGTGATCGAGGTGTACCTTTCAACTGTACTGTTTGGTCGTTTCCATAGGAGAGTGGCTATCGGGCAGCGAGAACTTCTTGTTGTAATGGAGCAAGTTGAACTGTATACCTTTGATCATTTTGATCTTTATGCTCTTTTAATATAGCTTTTTTTAGTGTGGTCGATAACATCCGTTTTTTATACACCATTTGACTAAGTATTTATTTCGTTTGATGAAGTTTTCATTGTTTCAGGTTGATTTTTCCTAGTCGTTTGATGTGTTTGGGGTGAGGTAGAGGAGGAGCCTAGAACATAGAATCTTATTCGATGACCACAGTCTCATCATACAAGATCGTGGAAGGCGAGTCACTGAGGGAGGTGTTGGGCTTCAGTATCAGTCAAACTTCAAGCCTTCGTCAGAACGGTAGGGTTCAGTGGAGGAGATGGCAAGACTTGCCTAGTGGTGTGAGAGTGAAATCAGTAGAAGGCGAGAGGGTTAGCGGAGTTGTTAGTGTCAGCGGTGGAGAGGGAGGAGCTGTGAGGTAAGGTCGGCGCAGTTGCAGTTCTAAGGGGAAGGTGAATAACTGTTAGGTTTTGGCTCTAGTGACGATGTGTTGTACACTAAATATTGATATCTCTTTTAACTTTCATAAGTATATGACAAGACGGGGTAAATCATTGCCTCAAACAGCGTTGTTACTATGCAACAAATACTCGTCTAGTTGTTATATACTCGTTGGAGAAAGTTTCGTACAAACTAAAGTTTTTTCTAAGTAATATTATTTAAGAATATTAACAATTGAGTCGTTGATAAAAAGTCTGCTGCTTAATTAAGCATAAAATAACGTGATGTTCACAAACCAATATCATTTTTTTTATTCATCAGTTTTAATCGTGACAAGACTGAGAGCTCTATATTGAATAGAAATTGATTTATATATTCTCATCCATCGTTATCTCCTTGTTCTATTTAGAAATGGTATCCTATGTCAATTTCATTTAACATTCTCGGAGTTATGTTTCCCATCGTATCAAAGTATATCAGAAGTATATATAAAAATAGAAAATTTTAAGAGGATGTTTGGCATGGAATTGATAGCAAGTAGTAAGTATCGTTACCAGTTGAAATGGTAACTTGTGTTCTGTTCTTGCAGGCACGGTGGTCCCTGGTTTTTGATGCCCAAGCGTCGATCTGACCCACTGTGACGCCAAGGAATTCCTCGTCACCATAACAAGGTAATATACAGATAACACTTACTTGCTCATGTATCTGTGACAGATAATTGTATGTTGAACTTGCTGGTTTGTATTTTTCATAACTATTTCTTCACTTCCCTTTGCAGGTAGGTGAAAAATCTGCAATTCATCGATGGACACTGACAACGCTACATGAGTGCATTATTTCAGCATTTTGCGTTTAAAAACCTGCTCTCATGTCAGTGATGATGCAAAAAATATATGCCAGCGGCAATGGACATTACGGTACAAGTGTCCCCGAACGTGACCAATGTTAAGGAAGAGTGGTAATTTCTCATTGCCGTTAGCAAATTAAGATAAAGTAAGGGGTGATAAGGCATTCAAACATCTAGTATGTAACTGTAACGGGAGGGAGGTCATCTTAAGTTTCGCTTCCAATTTAGTTAGCTAACTTTGAGAAACTAGCTTCTTTTTGCAATCAGTTATCCATGTGTTGGTAATCATATTTTTTTACTATAATCCGCAGACTTGGTGTATTCGATACGATTTACATGACAGAAGGGAGTAGGCCAGGACCAGTGATTATGACATGTACGAATGCGAAGAAAACCCGCCATGTTTATGTTCACCTGAGTTGAGGCGCGTAATTGAAGTGGTTAACTTCGCGAACATAGACTGCTTTTGATATGCCTCCAATTACTCCCTCGTAATCTATCACAAACGTCAGTCTCAATTTCGCAATCAGTAACAACATGAGACTGGATTTATGGTATTTTCTAACATGAAAAATCACAAACTTGTGAGATTGTGTAAACTACAATACATATTTGAATAATGATATTAGTGATAAATCTAAATGACTACATTTTTTTCTTGAACAGTTCTACAACTCAAGACCCAAAATCGTCGCAAGTAGAGAAGCTCGAGAAGCAGCCATCCCCCTGGACTCCCTGCCCATCTGGTACGACATCCTCCGTAAACTCCCTGACCTCTCGCATGTCTTTGGGAAAGGGTCAGGGAAAAGGGACGTGATTGCTGCCCATATCATCATCGGGTATTACTTTGCTTGGGACACTGGCATCCCCGCCTCCCCCGAGGAACGCACTTGTACATTATACAAAAGATCCGACAGCCGCACCCTTGTCCACTGCCTTCTGAGATGTCCCCACACACAACGCTTGCGTGACGCCTGCTGGACCATCACTGACGCACACAATGACCTTCCCCATACTGGCCCGATATTATGTAAATAACATTGATGTTGTGTTCAAGGAATATCCTAACTTCCTTAGGCTTTAGTAAGCTCCTTTGTTATATTCATATGTACTCGCGACACTTGCCAGATGCTTCTGGTAATAATTTATAGGATCCCTGTTCCTCTATGAAGAAATAAACTATTGAAATTGAATCTTAATAATCTAGTAAAATGGCCGAATGTAAACAACAAAGTTTAAACTACTCAGATTAATTGGAAGATTAGCTAGCAACTCAAAATGATTATTGAGAAAAAAAAACGAGGCTCATAACTTAAGTATTGTGAGTTTCAGACATTTCAAATATTGACATTTACATATTATAGTTTAAATGAAGCATCTAAACAAAGGAGCAAATTGACAGGAACAGAAAGACACATTTTTGTTCACGTTAAATGCGATTTTAAGGAACCATTTATGGGACCAACTTAAAATCGTATAATGAAAACAAGCCATGCGTGATAATGTGACTTTGAATTGCTTATGTTCCTCAAAATCAGGTGTATAAGTTGATCATTTCCATACGGACTGTGCGAGACTGTTACAAGATAAAAACACACATTTTTTTCTCTTCAAACTCATGCATACGGCCAAAATTACTACTATCAGTTGGTCAGTGTTTAAGTCAACTGATTTTTGACCAGCATGAAGGGCTGTGAGCGGTTACCTGACAATATAATCTTGTGAAGTAGAAAGACACTATGGCGAAATCTAAGGCCTATTGTAAAATGATTTCCTTCAGGATAAGATGATAAAGATTAATGTGAGGATTAGCGGTTATGATGGTTGTCTCCTCCCCGACACAGGCGTGAGTGGCCAACATTGACTTTTATATATATACGTTTTCTGTTACTATGGCTTTATATTTTTGTTAATCTATTATACAAGGGCATCACGGTAATATTTCGTAACATACGATGGATGATCGTCAGTAAATAATACGGCACAACTGGAGTCTTGAAGAGGCAGCAAGCTAAATGGTTGACTCGATTCGTATATAAGAGAAAAATTAGGCAATCAGAAAAAAGAAAAATACAATTTTCTATCGAGTGTTATCCGTTTCACCAAACCGAATAAAGGAATATCTACCCAAATGTTATGGAGTTATAATTACAGACAAGAATAATAAGCACTTTTATATTTGATAATATAGAAAGGTCATTTAATAACAAAGAAAATCCATCACAATACCGAAGACAATATATATCTCGATTTAAATACCTAGGTTTTCAACGGAGACGTCGGATATTTCAAGTAATTTAAAGAGTGGAGTTTACATAAAATAGACTGAGTTTAAGAAGTGAAGTTTAAGGATCAATATTTAATCTTTGAGATTTTGAGTTGATAATCGTACGTCTAAGCCATAATCTATTTACCAAAACCCAAATAAATGGGTATAATTGCAGTTAACCTGTTGTTTACAATGAGCTGCCCAACAGAGAGCGGCGCGTTCCCTTTATATGAAGTCATATTGGCATCGTCTTGCCATTGGCTGTAATCAGTGACAACCCAGCTGCACGGCACGTATCATATTCTATCACTGGCGAGAATTTTCTGCTCCAGGGGGTTTCCTACTTCCTCCCTGAACAAACCCTTTTCACCAACACATCTACCAAAACCTCCCTCACCAAGATGCCCATTCACCCTGACCACCACTCCCTCACTCCCTGCAGCCTGGCTACCATAACTTCCCTCACCACATCGCTCTTTCACCCTAGGTAGCACTTCGTCCATGGATACCACAAACTCCGTTACCAACACCACTCTCCAGCCATCTCTCCCTCAGCTCTCTGGCTACTACACCCTCCCTCACTTAGAGTGGTAAAAGGAGCGCAAGAGGTAGGACAGTTTGTAATGGATGAGATCACAGTGTATTCAGGTGTTTGGTATAAGTTTTTTGATGCATATGGATGGTTTTCAGGAAACTTGTAATCCTTTTATGCCCCCGGCTGACTAATAGTGTGTATGTAGTTGAATCTTTTGTATTTTAGAGGATATCCATTACACTAAGCTAAACATCTAAGTACTTCCAGGCTTGGAGGGAATCATGCGTGTTCCATATTTGTACTGCTGTTCAGATCTAGTGTATATGTCCGTAGTTTATATCATTGTTACACTAGGCCATATTTTCTGGGCTGTTTCTTTAGGTATTATGGGCAGATTTAATCTGCAATTGCCTGTTCTTTTCCACGGTGTTTTCAGCTGTTTGGCTGTTGCTTGATTTATTCCCTATACTGACAGGTTTAAAGTGGATCTTATCTTGGCTTACAATTTGAATATTTGAGTTGACCTATCAAGATCAAGTCAGACACATCCAACTGTATACTGCACTTATTACTGTTGTTTCCCCGCTTTCCAAAGAATTCCAAGACATAAGACTCGTTACTCTAGTATGGATTTTCCTGAATAATTATACACCGTATAGAAAAGTTTAACAAGAATCATAACTTAAAAAAGATTTTACCTTTGGCCGTGGAACTTAGTACATATATTTCTGAGATTTTACAAATACTATTTTTACCCATTCTTACTTCATTCTAGGTAACTGTGCTGAAATGCAGAACACTTGTACATTTCTTAGAACCCTTCTAATTAAGGAATTGACTTTATAAAATAAATCTATTAGTTTTTTTCTCCACACTTTATCATTGCCCTCACATCATACTACTTTCTCTTTTGAGTCTTATGTCAAATTGAAGACATATTCTTGAACCTTCTATCTAGGTTTGATTTTGAGCAGCATGTTGAATCATAAGATTCACAAAGTGGTGGTTTGTATATGCTGCTTCCGCCGGTACCACATGTGTCTGAAAGCCAGTAATTTGTGTCTCAGAGACTGTGTATATATATCATTTTTTACTGTGCCAAGTTATAATCTCAATGTTCACTCATTCACATCCCAATTTGATGTCCAATATGCAACTGTGAACATGGGTTTTCTCACTAATAATAGTACTTCTTTATTTTTCACTGCTTACACTGTCAGTTTGTCAAATGAGACTTTTGTCTTCATTCATCTCTTGCTTTATTGAATGGAGTTCTTCACATTTTATTTTTTTATTATTGTGTACTTTAATTTTGCAGTAACCTTAGACTAATGAACATTCTGTATTCATAATAAGGTTTATTCATTGGACATATATGAACTAGAATAGAATACCTTGAGCTCAGTCTCACTAGATATTTTTTTCTGAGTGAAGATGGTATTTAAACCTTCAGTTGACATGTTCTTATATGGCATGATTTAACTGTAATGGTACTGTTTTTATATCCTTTAATTTTTCATTGTAGTGATTAGGTTTTAAACATTTATTGGCAGAATTCCTAGATGAAGTACAAACGCTAAGGGTAACTCACAGTTTAGATGGAGAGGACCGTATCTTTCGTGCCCATGGTCATACATTAGCAGACATATCTACATCTCGGGAAGGAATGTTTCTAAAAATCATAAACCTAGTGACCTGGCAAGTAAGTCTTATATAGAAAGAATGGTTTGAACCTTGATATCCATTTGACTATACTTTTCCAATGCCTGTATTTTTAAGTAAACTACTCTACTTAACATATCCTTTCATCTAGTAGTCTTGCAAATAATCATTTTATCCTAGGCCAAGAAGGAGAACACACAAATACTTATGCCACAGTCATGCTTAATGTGTACTAAGAGTATAACAGTAATGTTTGCTGAAGTTTTTGCTAAAAAAAGTCTGTTAGATAAAACTTCTCTTCTACCTTAATCTACTGTTCCTTTATTGTCTTTTCTAAATATTTTGAAACATATTTATTGTCATTTATCTTCATTATATGCTTTACCTGTTCATCAGATCCTTGTATGCTTTCTTTTGCTGTTCATTACGAATATTGTGTATTTGTTATTGCTGTGTTGTATCTGTTGAAAATTTTCTTACTTATTTCTGCCTTTCTGCATCATAATGCTAATTTTTATGACAGCATTACTAATCAGATTATTGTCATGGGTGATTCTGTATGAAAACATTACATGTTATGGGAAATTATCCTTAAATCTTAAATATTTCTCATAAATTATAAAAAAATCAAGTGACAGACATCATTTTGTATGGAGAATGACAAAGGTTTCATATATGTGAAATGATATGTGCTCTTTTCTTTAACAGAAAACCACAGTAAGCTGGAGAAGCTTGTTTAATTAGCATGCAGCCATCAGGTTGCACTCATCCCATTTGGTGGTGGTACAAGTGTTTCTGGTGCTTTATTAAGTTCTGAGGAAGAGAGCAGAATGATTGTCTCTCCTGGTACCTCACAAATGATAAGTAAAACATTGAAATGTAGACACCTTGATTAAGTTGTTTCATTTTATTATGGAAAGTTTTTGTTTTTTTTAACGTGTATATATGAAATAAAATGGGTAGACTTATATGACGTATAAACTGAGAGACTACTTTAATAGTCCGTTAAGTGTTATAGTTAATTTGCATAGCTAGATAAGTGTCAGATACATTTTAATACAATGCAGTTTAACAGTTGTATGATGACATGACTTTTAGCAACTTTCGGAAATCTTCTCTCATTATCCTTGGACATTGTTGGTGAAATTCACTATCCTGTGTTATTCATACTCTTCCTTAAGGATACAACTTCTGGTCTTTGTTGGTCTTTCTTTTCCAGGAAGGATTAATTCCCAGGAATTTGCTAGTCTTACCTTCTAGGATGGATTTGCCACCCAAGTCTAGACACCTTCAGAATACGCCAGTGTAAAAACAGCTTTGAAAGCAATTAAGAAGCCAATTTCATCACTGTTGTAGTGTTTTACTCACCATTAGGGTGTTCCCTGCTACATTTAAATCATAAGTCTTGCTTTTGTTTAGAATGCACATTCTCAAGGGATGACAGGATTCCTGTTTAGAGTGGAAGAGTACTGTAGGGAAAGAAACAGATGTAGACTACTTGGAATGGTGTTGAAAAGGGAGGCATATAAGGACAAGGATAAGTGGAGATTCTTTTGCTCTTTGATGGAAGTTCCTGGAATAAACATGCATCAAAGAGAGATAGATAGGAGTCCTAAGTGTCTGCTTGCTTACACGCAGAAAGGCGTGAATCCTTCCATTTTGTTTAACTTTTATTGTTTTTATACAGCAAAGCTGAAAAATTACCATGCACGTCTTGGTATCTTATAAGCGTTAGAAAGATTTGTTTTTATTAATTTTTAAAAGACTTTTTTTGTAGTTAGTGCGAGAAAAATAAGCTTTTAAGGCTGGCATTTGTAGATGCTTGATATAAGACAGAGACGAATTTATGTGATATGTACCATCTGTATTAGTATGTCCTGTATATGTATATCTAACCTCCCATTTTCTATAGGAGATCATGTTATCTATGTAAACCCCAGCCTATCCTAGGGCGCCAAGGCGTACGGACACGCTATTCGCCGTCTCTGTATATTCCTCAAAATAGTCTTCTCTGTGAGAAGAACTACATAGCACAATGAGTACTTTTTAAGACTATAAATCAGAGTAAGGGCTAGATTTCTTCTCGAACGCGTCCTTTCCTAGCTCAACGCAATAACAACATAATAAGGATAGCACAGTGCAGTGATCAGTGTATTTCGCGACCTTTTACAGTGTCAGTGCTGAGTGACGTTTTACAGTGAATGTGCTCGATGCAGTGAAAGGTGTGTAAAAGTATCTGTGGGACGTTTCATGGAGTCAAAACAGCGTCCCAAGGTCAAGGACACGGTTTTTGGTAGCGGCGGCCATTTCGTGAAGGCCGCCATTTCGTGACGTCGGATTACGTCACGCACCCAGCCCAGACCCCCCCCCCCCTCCCCCAACAAAAACAGCCGAGAGTTCCGCGATGATTGCCCGCGACCTGTACTAAACGCTGACCCACTCCTCTCCTCATTTTGGTTTAAGGGGATATTTTAGGCAATGAGGGATTATGAAGATTTGAGTGTGAGAGAATGTAGATGAAGTTAAGTTATACAGACAGAAGGACGGATAAAGGGTAGATTGTTACAAGAGATAAGCTGGCTTATCTCCTCTTTGTGATAAACCCCTCAATGCTTATCATCAGCCCTATTACTCCTAGACATCACCTATGAGAAAGAATGCTAGCCATGAATTCTTATATCTGAGAAAGCTGGATATCTTACACTTGAGTGATGGTCAAGTAGTTTGCCCGTTACATAGTCCCACCCTCTCATGACGTCATCCCGAGCATACGACGCAGGAACTCCACTGGGGCTTATGGTCTGCTGTTTCATTCCTCTTCAGCTCACGGAAACCTTTTTCCTCGCTAGCTTTGACACCTGGTCTAGAAAAGTATTTCTTTTATATAAATATAAAACCGGAGTTTCCTTATTTTTTTGTGTTTGGAGTTTTATGCTTTGCATTATTTTACATTATTCCAATCATTCCTTGTGTTTATATTATTCATGTCTGTTTATTATTCTATTACAGTTTTCACTCAGATCAGGCATCAGATACGTCTACCTCCGTGCCTACTGCCTCACTCCACAGCTCTACCCAGGCTCCTCTCTTCCATCCTTCAAGCGAAGTCTAAATCTCCCACCAGGTTCCACAACCGCTTACTTATCTGCTTCTTCTGGAGTTTCCGACACAGCCTTTGACACCGCGTATTCTCCAGACCTGGTGCAGAAAACCGCCCTAAGTCCTCACCATCGTCAGCTGGAACATGGCAGTACTCGTCGTCCGTCCAGTAGATCTTACCGAATATATTAATTCAGTTAGTGAAAGTAGGTGTAATAAATGAGTGTTTGTGATCCTACCCCTTTCCGTTTCTCTAGATACACTTTCTGTTCTTCTCTGAGAGTCCAAGGAGGTTGCAACGACGTGCTCTCCTGTTGGGTGTGCACCTTTGGAGACTTTAATGTCCTCCATTTGACGCCTACACCCAAATACGATTACTCGTCCCTACCTGCACATACTACCTTTTTTCCATTTGTTATCCTAATGATGATCTTCTCTTCCTTAATCCTGATTTCTCTGTATTTCGTCAGCAACCGCGGCACCCCGTCTCCTCTGATAACTGCCCACAGACCTGGAAATTCTTATAATTTTTCCTGAGTGCAAAATACTTCAGAAAAGAGCTAAGGGACCTTTAGCACGTCAGAAAAGGATCACACAGGTGTTATGAATTAAAAGAAGTCTTCAGTTTATTAGAGTATGATTAAACACAGATTCTCAAATATAGAAAGATATTCACTGGTGACGAAAGATGGTTTTAGGGTGTAAGAAGGTAATTCCTTTAAAAGAAGAAATTCAAAAACCTATGCTAGAATAGTTCTTATCTATCGTTTTCTCTTGAAACTTATCTGAGAAAATGATATGGGTAACTCTACTAAACGTGTTATAATGCATTACCACTATAGTAATTTCAAAAGCTGTTTCATGGCTATTTCCACAAGGTTTACAGAATCTAACATAGATACCATATTGTGAAACAAAAACATTTACATTCTGAAACATATAAAAAGCAAGGCATTTGGATTGAAACGTTGTTTAAAGCAAAAGGAATTTTCAATATTGGCAGCTTCCAAGTGCGTTGTCTGTGTGTTTACGTTTTTCGTTCGTTCGTGAGAGGCTGAAACGACGAGCGTGTCTTTTTTTATGATGGTTCCAGTCACAGACAAAAGTCTATATCAAGGCCAGGGCCCTAATTGAAGAATAAAGAGAATTAAGAAACGGGGAAAAGAAGAGAGGGAAAGTATTTAGGAGTTTTTGAGAAAGTGAAAGACCTGTCTTTTGAAATGAGTCAGGTCATAGTTATTGGGAAAGACGTGAGAATTCCAATCCTTCGACATGTAGAGAAAGAGGCAGTTATCAAAACGGCCCACCCTTGAATTGATTACCACACAATAATCGTATGACGCAGCAGCTTGCCGAGTATTGCCTGGTGTAGCTAGTGGTGGGGGCACACAAGCAGCCAGCTCTCGGGACCAAAAGCCAAAGCAATACCTAAAGAAGAGGGAAAATGAACCAACATTGCGGCGTAGGGCAAGGGGGTCAAGTTTGGAAGTTAGCTTGGGACATTATAAGTCAGACCGCTTTCGACTCAACTCTGTCACGTAAGGAAACAAGAGCTAGAACCACCCCAAATGTGAGAGTAGTACTCCATACAAGGATGAATCAATCCCTTGTATAAATGAAGCAACTGTTCAGAAGAGAAAAAGTTACATCTAAACAGGACACCCAGTTTTTTAGTGGCAGATTTAGCTATTCACATAGTGGTGTATATCTACTAAAATAGTGAAAATTAAGATAAATCCCGCTGGCAAGGATAGTTAAGAAAAAGTTTTCGTGGGTTCTGTAGATTTCAACATGTGTTTTATTTATATGCATGCTAATTAATGCCCATATTTTCCCACAACTCTTTAGTTCTCTCTACCATCACCTGGAGGAGACCGCCATGCTGTTTAGTTTGTCAACAACCATATTGTTTTATCTATTGATAGGAAAATGATTAATCTTCATTATCTTCTCTTTTTTATCATAAATTAGAATATTTATATTATCGAAGATAAAGCTTTTCAGCATCAGGTAAAGCTATGATTTTCATTTTTAATCCATTTCTAATTTCATGGACATTAATGCTCTACCCTTTTTAATATGAAACATTTTTCTAGTCTGATATTTTGATATATATATATGTATATATATTTCAATACTGACACAATATTCAATATACAGTTTAACATCTTTTAGTAAAGGTATAAGTAAGATAAGTCAATACATTAAAGTTTTATTATTGAAGGTATAATATAAGACACCTCATAGACAAGGACAATGGAAAATTCAATACAAAAAATATATATGCATAATGTGGAAAATCATAACTGGGAATAGAAATGTAAAATAACATTAAGGAAATCATAGAATAAACAATCTCCAATAAACATAAGAAAAACAATGACTAAAGATAAGAGTAAGAAAAAAAATCAAACAAGTTACTACAAAAGCCAAATGTACATACAATTAATGAACGTGCTAGGGAGAAAACAAAAATATTAAACATTTAGAAAATCTTCATGCCTCCACAAGATAGTGCTCAGACATCTCACCAGCTGCCCTTTCCAGCACTTCTATATCCAAAATTCTTGTTTAAGCACCTATCAATTAACATATAATCCAATAATGCCCGTTGACCAACTCTCCTACTCACATACGTATATTTGTGTATATCCCTCTTTTTAAACCAGGTATTGCCAAACATTAGTCATAGCACACAATTCCACAAGTTGTTCACCATTTCCACTTACAACACTGGATACCCCATGCCCCCCAGTTACATTCTCAACCGCCATATTACTCATCTTTGGATTTAAATCACCCATCACTAATACACGGTTTCTTACATCAAACTGTTACGTGGAAAGCACCATGGGAATGGAAGCTTGCTAATGTAACATCCATTTTCAAAAAAGATAATAAACCACTGCAGGGAAATTATCGTCCAATCAGCTTAACTTCTGCATTTGGTAAACTAAAGAGGACCATCACGCGGGATAAGACTACAAACCATTGAGAGGATCACCAAGACTCGCAACATGATTTTCGACGAAATCGTTCATGTCTGACAAATCTGCTTGATTTCTTAATGATATAATCAATATGTATGATGATAGTAAAGTAGTTGATGTTATCTATCTACATTTTCAAAAAGCATTCAATAAGGTTCCACATCAAAAGCTACTGGCAAAGGTTAGGTCACTTAGCATAGATGGGGTTGTACTTCGATGAATAGGAAATGATAATATAGTGAATTATAATGATGATTATAAATACTTTATAGACCAAGAAAGTTATACATTGACATTGGTTGATTAGCCGTAAACAAAGAGTAGTGATTAATGGTCAAGCTTCAGAATGGTTAAACGTAACAAGTGGTGTCCCACAAGGATCAGTCTTGGGACCGGTTCCCTTTCTCATATATTAATGATATTTCTAATGGGCTGCATCGTAAGATATATCAAACGATACGAAGTTGAGAAACTAATCTACAACAGAAATTGAATGCCTGCAGCTTCAAAGAGACATAGACAAACTGATGGACTGGGCTCATAAGTGTCAAATGAATTTTGATATCAATAAGTGTAAAGTTTTACACGTCTGTAGTAAAAATGAAAAGGCAATCTACAGTATGAATTCTGTTGAAGTGCAAAAGGTAAATAAAGAAAAAGACTTGAGTTTAATCATCTCTGTTGATCTAACGCCAAGTAAACAGTGCACAGAGTCAGTTAAAGAGGCGAACAAAATTCTTGGAATTACAAGTAGGGCAATCGAATTTAAGTGCAGGGAAATTATCTTTACTCTTTACAAGTCACTCGTGCGTCCCCATCTTGAATATTTGTTCAGTTTTTGTCACCCTACTTGAGGAATAACATAGAATGCACAGAGCACAGAAACGAGTTACGAAGATGATTCCCGAACTGAGAAACAAATCCTGTGAGAGCCGATTAAACAACTTAAATCTATTTAATTTTCGAAAGAGAAGGGTAAGGGGTGATCTGATACAGACATTCAAAAGTATCAAAGACTTCAATCATCTCGATATAACGAATTACATAGGGATAGATTCGTCTGATTTCACTCGTAGTTTCATTCAACAGGATTGTTAGCGTATGGAATGAGTGATGGCGGCCATGGTCATAGTGGATGGAGTGCTGGAGGTCATGGCTATAGAGGATGGAGTGGTGGCGGTCACGGCTACAGTGGATGGAGTGGTGGCGGAAGTGGCGATCAAAGAATTGGATGAGTTATGATTAGAGAGAGAGAGAGAGAGAGAGAGAGAGAGACTGCCGTTTAGGCCCACTCTCTGCCTTACCTACCCCCAGTCACTCTCTGTCCTGGACCCAGGGTCGGCTCACAGACTTGCTTTCACTTGGACGGTGATGGCTGTGGCGGAGAGGGGCGGTGATCGGAGGCTGCGTCGCGTCTGCTGCTGGTCTGCCGGCACCTAGCGCGTGGCTCTCTGCCTCAGTCTCTCACTGTCCTCAGCAACACTCGGTGACCAGCGTGTCCCACTGCTCCCTCCGGTGCTCGCCTCGAAACCCGTGTGTTTACAAAACGCGTAAGAATGGCTCGCACATTCTTTCTTTTCTCTTGGTGGGGTGTCATGATGCAAGTGTTTACGTAAATAATAAATACAATATTTCTTTATGTCAAAGTGAGTGTCTTTGAAAGGTACACCAAAAAACACCGTGATTCAAATACCATTTGCTGCTGCAAGGATGTGACCACCTTTTCAAAATGTTCTACTGAAGAAAATCATTTTCGTACAAGGATCAAATGTATCTTAGTGAACTCGCTTAGTAAACACTAATACACTCGACAATGAACTACAGATATTTTTGAAAAGTGTAAAGAAAAACTAATTACAGTATAATCAGACCCTTCTGCATTCAGTACTTTTTTAATAATGTAAGGTAGTGCTGTGATGTGCCATATATATAATTATATATATATATATATATATATATATATATATATATATATATATATGAATACCCCTGTAGGACAACATTTAGGTACATATGTCTCTTCTTTTTCCTTTTCATAATCTTCCCTATATTCTAATTAAGGTCCGGCCTTGATGTGGACTTTTGTCCGTGACTGGAGCCTCCAACGTAGAAATCAAAAAGAATGTGTGTGTGTGTGTGTGTGTGTGTGTGTGTGTGTGTGTGTGTACATGCAGTATCAGGGAAAATGTGGAGTCCAAAAGTGACGCATCACTCGCAGTGCAACCCATGCAGGCGGAGCGCAGTAACACATCTTTTCCTTCTTTCACACTTGATTGCTGTTTCCCGCATAAACGAGGTAGCGCCAGGAACAGAAGAAGAAAGGTCGCAACCGTTCTTCAGCTGTCATATGTAATGCATCGAAACCACAGATCCCTCTCCACAACCAAGCCCCACAGAAGTTTCCATGGTTCACCCCTGACGCTTCACATGCCCTGGTTCAGTCCATTTGACAGCACGTCCACCACTGTATAGCAAATCCTTCCAATTCACTCTACCCCTTGTAAACTTTCATCCTCCTGCATGCTTAAATCCCGATCGCTCACAATCCTTCCGTTTCCAATTTGGTCTCTCCGTTCTCCTTGTTCCCTTTACTTCTGACACACATATCCTCTTTGTCAACATTTCCTCGCTAATTCTTCAGTGCTCCCCGAACTTTCGCCCCCCTCACCCACCCTATGACTCACATCCTCTTCCATGGGTCCATTCCCAGATATCTAAAACACTTCATTTCCTCCGATTTTTCTCCAATCAAACTCATATCCCAGCTAACTTGTCCCTCATCCCTGCTAAACCAAATAACCTTGTTTTTATTGACATTCACTCTCAACTTTCTCTTTTCACACACTCTTCCCAATTCAGTCACTAACTTCTGCAGTTTCTCACTCGAATCAGCCATCAGTGCAGTCATAAGCAAACAACAACTGACTCACTTCCCAGGACCCGTAGTCCCCTTCAGATTGCATACTCGTACCTCTCGCCGAGACTCTTCCACTTACCCCCCCCCCCTTTCCACCCCATCCACACTTGGAACAACTCACTCTCCTCCTTTCCTTCTTTATTTTTTTTTAAATAAACTTCACACTGCTTCTAGTAGCTTTACTCACACAACATGGATTCTTAAGGCCTTCCACAAATCACATCACAATGATTCATACATGCACCGAAAATCCTAACCAATCAATCAACTATATAGTCATCCGCTTTTTTTTTTTACAAACTCAACGGCAATATCATCCACTCCAGCTGCCTTGCCACATTGTAGCTCCTGTCTTTTCACCAAGCCAGCCTCTTTGACCCTCTCTCTTCACATACCTCCCTGACCAAAGCACCCTACATCTGCCATCCTATCATCCAACACATTCAACATTACTTCACCTATCATTTGCCATGTTTTTCAACTCCTGCATTATCCTCTTGACCTGCTTTTTCTTACACTTCTCCCAATCATTTGCTCTCTCCTTCCGTAAGTACCTTTCAGATAACTCTCTCTTCTCTTTCATGAGGCAGATCATAGTGAATAAAACCGAAATCATTACTAGCTGCAGTGATCGAAGGAGACTACAGATACTAGGAACTATTCACATTAGAGAGAAAGCACCTGTCATCAACATCCAGACAAACACCACCACCATACAGCTCGTTGATGGCCTATCAATAAGATGTAGACATAACGCCGTTTCAGAACGGGGGGGGGGGGCGTCACTGGCTCGCCACAAGCTACCGAGTCCGCCATTTCAGGACAGGAGGAACGAGTCACTGACCCACCCGGTCCCGGGTTACGAAGGTCAGAGAGAATCAGACGAGCACGACCTGACTTCAGCTCCATACCCGGATGATAACGGTCTCGCTTGGCCCAACCTAGTGTATTTAGTGATGGGCTGTATATTCATACTTCTTGCAAGATTTTTCTGTGTTTTCCTCTTCTGTAAGTTTTTTGTATTTCTGTATCCATATTCTGTATTTAGGTTGTAGCTCATGCTACCCATCATGATATAATTGATTTGCATTGCTTTTAGTATTTTCCCTTACTTTTTACCTTTTATGTACTGTGGTTTGTTTCTTATATACATGTTGTTTGCGTTTTACACTTTATATCCAATTTTTGTGTCTCAGTTTTTTCTCTCTTTTTTGTTGATTCCTGATGATGCCTCTGTGAAGGCGAGAGTTTGATGGAAATATGATTGCTCTATTTCACCACAAACCTTGTCTACAGCGTCGGCAACATCATCCTACATATCAAAATTCGCACAGCATGCCAAACTGGGAAACACATTTACAAATGAACATGTACGTCTGCAGCTTCAAACTGACATGGACAAACTTATGGACTGGGCTCTTAGGTGGCAAGTGAATTTTAGCATCGATAGGTGCAAAGTTTTACATATCGGTAGCAAAAAGGAAAGGGTAAGCTACAGTATGAATTCTGTGGAGCTGGAAAAGTTAATCGATGAAATAAGCATGGGTGTAATAATCTCTGGTGACTTAAAGCTAAGAAAACATTCCAAAAAGCACTAAATAGAGCGAACAAACTTTTAGACGGATTTCCACGCAGGGTTTTCGAATCTAAGTGTATGGGAATCATCCTCGCCCTTACTATTTACTGGTGCGTCCCCATCTTGATTACTGAGTTCAGTTTTGGTCACCCTACTTTAAAAAAGGCATATACAGAATGAAGAGGGCACACCGTCGAACTACCGAGATAATATCCGGAATAACAAACAAATTCGAAGAGATCCAACCACACGACTTGAATCTGTTTAGCTTAGAAAAGAAAAGGTTAAGAGGTATTCAAGATTATCAGAAACTTTGATAATCTTTGATTCAACAAGCTACTAAGACTTGAATCATTCGAATTCATTTGTAGTAATGGATGCAAACATAACATAAACATGAAATATTTTCATATCAGATTGAATCCTAATTCTAAAGATACTTACGGCGGGATCTGGTTCTTCTCTTCATAGCTGCGTAAGTCTGTTAACAGTATCACACATTCTTTTCCGGGTCCATAAATACTATATACAGAGCCTGTGAAGCCTCATTGTCCCTCCCTAATCTAATACTCTGTGCTTGCCTAAAATCTCACTCACATCTTCCCAAATATACTCAAAATTCACTTCTGTCAACTACATATGCATTCTGCCAGTTCTCAGACAAGTCATCTTATGCCATGCAAAAGCTGAAGTTCAAGACACTGTTGCATTCTTTCTTGAAAAACACCGTTGCTGTCTCATCCACTCCTGTTGCTCTCATACAAGGCTGTTACCACCACCTCTATTTTCACCAAACCCGGGAATATTGCTACGCATAACACCTAGTCTGATCAGGACTCACCATATATGCCACCCAATCTTCTAACACATTTTAATCCTTTAAAATACTCACTCCATCTCTTATTCACCCCACCTTGCCCGTTACCGCTTCACAACTTACTGTGGACTACTATCATCCACTTTTATTAATAACAGAAGAGAACGTTCTGCTACAAATTGACCCAAAAGCTGAAGATATACCACCAGCAATAAACGAAATGGATATAAATAAAACGGCAGATCTTAAAGAATTTTACCCGAAGACAATAAAAGAGGCGAAAAATGAGATAGTTAAGCCCTTAACTGCCCTATTCAATAAGTCACTTGCTACAAGAAAGATTCCAGATGAATGGAAATTCAACAATGTAACACCGATGTTCGAAAAAGGTCCTAAGTCACTTCTCGGTAATCATTGGTCCAGTCAGCTTAACGTCTATAGTTGGAAAACTTATGGAGACCATCATTCGAGAGAGAATGGTAAACAATCTATTGGACCAACACTAAATAAACGATTGTCAGCGTGGTGGCCGACGACATCGCTCATGCTTGTTAAATCTGCTTGATTTCATTTATGATATAATCAACATCAATGACGAGTGTAAAGCAGTTCATGCCATCTATCTAGATTTCCAAAGAGCTTTCGATAAAGTTTAGCATTAAAGGTTACTGACAAAAATCAGATCATATGGCATTGATGGGGTTGCACAGCCGCCTCTGTTCTCAACCATGATAGACGGTGTTGTGAATCCTCTCCCTCCGTGAGGTGTGAACCCAGACAGTATCGAATCGCTACATCGAAGCTTCCATTTCATACTACTTCCATGCTTTCATTGTCCGGAGTTTCGCTCATCATGTCGAGGTCGTCATTAGTGTCCTCACCGTCTCACTATATGTGGTGGTAACCGGTTTTCAATGAAAAAACAAGTTATTGCTATATCACTCCTTCCTCTCTGTGGCTGTGAACCTGAGAGTATCGACTCGTGAGTTCGAAGCCAGACGTGGGTAAACAGAGACGTTCTCTGAGTTTAGGCCGTGAGACCACGCCATTCATCCTTTGACACCAGTGATACATTGATTGTGGTCGCTGCATTACCTTGACATAAGTTGAAAATAATAAGAATTTATGCTTAACAGATATTGTGTTAAGCATTACTCGATAAGCTTACAAGGAGCTCTTTATATTCGCCTTGGAGATGAGCTATGAAATAACTTAATAAATATATGCAACGCCATCACACTCAATGTACTAATCATATAGATAATAAATGGATAAATGACACATTTTCCATTATCTGGCCAGCCGACATTCTGTTATTCCTACCCATTTTACCAGTTTATTAAATATGCCTTACGCGATTCTAATTCATCCAGACCAAACCACCACTTCAATATACTATATACAATCCCATAATAAGGATTGCTTGCTGACCACGACATATGGGTGCATCTGTGTGGTGCTGACCCCCATCCCTTTTGATATCGCAACATCTCACAATGCACACCGCCACTCTATAGCTAACACCATACTTTTAATACAGGTTGTAAACTGTGACACGTTACATGGAACAGTTGATGAGCTACAAAATGATATTCCTTTTTCATATTCATTATACTTAAAATTGTTTCACAGCTTCCTGGGTCATTATACTGAGAACAAAGCGATTAAGTAACTGTTCAAATGAATCCTTTGCCTACTTTATAGGTCGTAAAACTTGTCCCTTACGGCAAACCCAGCAGTTGTAAAGGTTACCCTCGAGTTGGTGACATTAGCCTCTGTGTGGGTATG
This sequence comes from Panulirus argus, assembly GCA_038088735.1. Taxonomy (NCBI): domain Eukaryota; kingdom Metazoa; phylum Arthropoda; class Malacostraca; order Decapoda; family Palinuridae; genus Panulirus; species Panulirus argus. The sequence goes on along the minus strand of JAYMFT010002260.1, from coordinate 9,974 downwards.
TGTAATTCAGACCTCTATCACAAGCAGCGAATAATGTCCTGATTTGCGATTAACATCCCTCTCAACATTTTTGCTTAATCCTACTGATTTCTAAACTTACTTCATTGAAATATTGCGTTGCATGTTGGCGTCAACTACCAGCATCCTTCTTTCCCATCACTCTTCCCTCCTTACCTTGTCGCCCCCTCACACTCCAGCTCCATCGTCTTCCTCTCCCCCAAACCCACATCACTGATGTAAGCTTCGAAGCAGCGAGTCGATACTCTCTCGGTTCACACCTGATAGAAGTCGATACGCCCAGGCATCACTCCTCATGGAAATAGAGCATTTCCAACGCTGGTCATTCCGACTTGAAGCGGAGGCGGCTGTATTTCGGTGGACAGGAAATTGGTTGACCGGCACTAAACAAAAAGCTGTTGCTAATGGCAAAGCCTCAGGATGGTTTGCCACAAAAATCAGTCTTGGGACCAGCTTTCTTTCTCCTATATATTAATGATATTGATGATGAGTTGCATTTCTTAACATCATACTCGCCACACACGTGGCATCTCGTTTCATGATATAAGACACAAAGTGGGAGCTCGTTTCTTAGCACTATACTCGTCACATGAGCGGGCAACACACACACACACACGAGACCCGAACATCTTGATCACTTCTAATTCCCATTTCAAGCTCAGATTTCTTATGTAAGTTCTGACTTATTACCCTTGGGACACTTATGGCTAACACAGATACAAAATACATGTAAGAAAGGGAGTGAAAGATCTGTTTTTGTAGCGCAATTCACGAAATGTCACACAAGAGATCGTCAGTGTTCTCGCGTTAGCACCTGTTAACAAACTGAGGTTGGAGGGGACATGGCCGGGGTATGTGGGGTGCCCCACACGCATCTGCCGCGCATGCGTTGAGCAGAATCTAGTCGAAACGATTCAAGACAATTTGAGGTTACCTTGACCGTGCACTGACGGATTTTTTTCGAGTCAAATGACTCAAATGAGTCGACTCAACTCCTTTGGTGTAAATGTAGCCTTAAGATCGGGTGGTATGTGCAGTGCCGGTCAGGGATAGTGGTTTGGTGAAGAGAGAAGCGGTGTTGAAAGCCTTGCGGAAGATGAAATGTGACAAGACGGCTGGAGTGGATGGTCCACACCCAACCCAGATGTTCATCCTTCCCTTGGGGTTGGTCGATAAATGGATACCTGGTTTAGGTTGGGGTGTATATATACATAGTAAAAAAGGCATGGTGCATATCTATATACAAAGTTAAGAGACGAGGCAACACGAGTGTAAAACTCTCTCCCCGTAACACACAAATGCTCATCACAAAGAGCAATCGCACACATTCCCGTCTCACTTGTATCTTATATTTAAAAGAATAATTTTCCCCATCTTAAGATGAAGTTATACTTAACCAGAAGACATCAGCCTTGGTAGAAAACTCTCAGCAAAAGACATCTGACAAAACTGAAACACACATACAGCTTGTAAGAAGTGTTACTCTTGTTGAATAATTCATCTTGGATAACTCTTTTAAGGTCACAAACGTTTCCCTGGCGATGCACTTTGGTTGATACTGATGCTATCTATGGTTGAAGCTGGGCTGCGGCTACAAAGGTCGAGAGTGTTATATGTATAAGTCAGTGATGGTCTTAATGCTCTCCGTAGTGTAGCAAATTCTTGTTAGCACCAATAAGAAAAAACGTAACAAGCATAAACATATGTAATCATAACTCGAGTCTCTAGAACTACATGCTCAAGACAGCTGAAAATTCGGAAGAGCGATCTTGCATATTTTGATCTAATTCCGAAAGAAAGAAAGAAAATAGAAGGAAAAAATGCTGATAAATGGATCTATCCATAGACACAGGACTGAGAGACACGCGAGGGAAACTGATGACTGCGGTGACCTCAAGAGGAAATGGGAACCTGAAGTAAGTCACTCAGGAACGCCAGGGGATAAAGGACTTGGAACAAATGGGACGAAATGCAGCCGGCAGAGGATCTCTCCTTGGGCCGCCTTCATGGTCTTCGTCATCCTTGGATCTAAGGTTCAGCAGGGGTGAGTATAGCATATACTTTCGTTTTTCGAGTGTCAGTTGTGCAAGTTATCTGTTCCGTCAAGATAGGAATGGGTAATTGTATCTTATCATCATGAAAGGAGAAACAAAATAGTCACGTAACACGTGACTTAATTTGCACACACACACACACACACACACACACACACACACACACACACACACACACAGGAATGACTGGGTGCATGTATATATGTATGTTACCCCCAACTCTAAGTATCTTGGAAATATATCAATAAAGTTCAGTTACCCATAGATATATATGGTAAGAAGACACTGCAAGAATCCAAGTCCTACAGATTCATGATCTGAACCTTACTAGGCAATGTGAACAAACGAGATTATATAAGATTCGGATGCTGTCATAAACTAATGTTTATTTATGTTTTTATTAAATTTTTGAGGGAAAATTTTAAACAGTGGTGCATGATATGTCCTAAGAACAGGACATTTGCCTGTTGTCCTGGAAGAAATGAGCAGTCCTTCCTATACTGAAGAAAAAAGGAGAGCACTTCTAGGTGTATAAGTCTAATTGGCTGTTTGTGATAGCTGGGTAGGATTTCGCATTAGTATGAATAGTTCCACAAGTACTCAAGGGGCACACATTTAGCCACTGCCAGACAGATTTTTCATTTTCATTGATCTTACGGGAGCAATCACTAAATCCTGTAACCTTGTTAACTTAGGTGACTTACCCAAGGAGTGGGGAAATGTGTCTTGAAACCGATGGAGAGTTATAAAACTGGGAGAACAGCAGCAGTGTATTTTCAGCTGTACTTAACAGAATGCGATGTAAAATCAAGGAACTCCACAGGGAATCTTCTTTATAACTTTATTATGGATATAATCGCAGAGGAAAACATGCCACTTGGCAGTACACTAATAGGATATGCTGACGATGACGTTATCGAAGGGAGATCAAGAGCTAATGTACAGAAAGCCTTGAGGTTATGGTTAAGGAATGTGTCGAAGCGGGGAAGGTGATATCTTTGGCCATGTCTCATGGGAGAGAGAGCCACCCGAGGTGTGATGTTAAGTGTTGGTCGTGAGGAATGAAAATGGGTCAAAGAGTTTAGGTGCACTGATAATGATATTTGATCATGAAAGGAGAGTGAATGTTGAGGTGGAGGAACTTTAAGAGGAGTCTGGGAAAACGGCAGAGAGGTTTAAAATGTTTGACACATAAAACTGCCGATGCCTCATCTAAAGTTATGAAGGATTTATGTACCGCTTGGATTACGTCAGTTGTTAGTAATGTTTCCCCAGGTTTGGCTACAAAGTCAAAGAAATAATTCAAGACTATGCGCTTAGGATCACAGTAAATTTTTAAATGTACCTAGAGAGGTGGAGGAGCTATGGGGAAGAGAGGTTCTGAAAGAAAACTAGTTAACATGAACACTCGCACCAAAAAGTCTCTGCCCCTTTTCTCGTTGATACAATATGAAACAACGGACGAACAATTCTAATCAGTATGTGTGATGCCTGGCGTGTGTTGGTAGGCCCGCTATCCTCGGAGACAGCTGCCAGTTAGTATAGTTACTCGTTTCTGGCGTTTGAATTGTGTGTGAATCACCGAACATCATCGACAGGAGAGTGATATGATAATGTTGATATTGAGTTAATTTTATGAATGACAGTCATTCAGTGGGTATAACTGCAGTGGACATTGCTCAAGCAAAACTCATTTACCACATGACATACTGGATACTTTAAGCATGCAATCATGCACTGCCAGACGACATGGACAAATGTTAGTTGCCGGGTAATAATTACAGCACGACATGGTAGGGCTAGAAAGAAAATATGAAATTGCTCTTATTCTAGCTGTGGGTGGTAACACAACTGTAATGATAATAGTGTAATGCTGAAACTGTAATAATGATGGTACCAAAAATGGGCTACTATCAGCATTGATTCGTAATAACCGAGGTCCTGTTGACATTGACAATTAAATATTACAACGAAATATGCATATAGTGGAACAGTTCGATCACACTGTTATCGCTGAATGTGAGTGCAATGTGCTGTAATACTGCTGAAGTATGTGTAATGCCCTTGAGACTGTTTGGGAGAAATACGTAATCAAGGCAGCTGATATGAACAGCCCGGGTGGGGGGGGGGTAGTATGAGTGGTCAGTCTCTTGTTTATATGAGCTGTCGACCACGACGACGAAACCATAGGTTTTGTATCACCATTGCGTCCGATACGTAATCATTAGCAACAGTAGATCCCTGTCATTGAAAAATCATAAGATAAAGTAAATCATTTGAAGTTACTTTCATCGCAAATTTACGGAATATCCGACTCGCCAGGTTCAGATTTTTTTTTTTTTTCCGAGCCTGCTCCAGTGTCACCTCAGCTCAGCAAATTATGCATTATAGTCCAATTTGGCAAGTTAACCCTTACCTTGCAAGACATTGTATTTTTTACAATCAATTTGTAACCAACATTGCAGCAAATCCTCACCGATTTTACGTATGAAATCATTTTATATCCAGCCTCATTCTGTTCAATGAGAAATTAATTGTATAGTGCAGTTATCATGTCTTTATGGGATGCAGCTCACAGTTAAACGTACCAACCATACCGAGTTACTCCACATCTCCAACGTGTGATCATTTCCAATTACATAGGACACTAGGGGGGCAGAGACTTTTTGGTGCGAGTGTACACTGAATTCTAATGCAAAATGGTCGTTAACTAAATCCCTAACTCTCTCAGCACTCGCTCTTATTCCACACGTATTGAAGATTACAGCAAAATCCAATTTTCCTCCACGCATATGGTTAGGATCATTGTTACCTAAATTTTCAATATCATAAAATTTCCCCCAGAAAATGTAACCATTCCCTTTCATTAAAGTTGGTGAGCCCCATAGTACCCAGGACTTAGTGTCTAACATTAACATCACCAAACAAAACACTTGCATCATTAGATATACACTCGGGCATATCATCAGTATCAGACTTTTGAAGATATACATAAACATTATAGTTACATATTAAGCCTCCCTTCTGTCCCATTCTATTCGTCAGCTGTTACCAATTCACCCGGTACATCTTCCCTAACATACGTTAACAGACATCTCGTATTATTGGGAATCAGGCAAAGTTATCACATTACTATCCTCCGTGCCAGTTTCATGTAGAGTCCTACACCATCCGCCTCACACAGCAGGGCGTGAGCACGGACATCTGTGGTTCCGTAGCGGAAACTGTTTACATTCCATGAAAGAATATTCAAACTATCATTATCTATTTTTGTTACGAACAACGAAAACTAAACTTGTTTTCTCATTCACCAACTCTTGCATTGCATCTTTTACTGGGGCCAGTAGCCTGCCATGCAATGCCTCGGGGATGTCAGCTTGCATGCAGGTCATCTCCTCCCTCATGTCCACATTTCCCATCCCCCACACCGACAGCAGTTAGTCTAAAATCATCACAATATCATTCTTAACCTTTTGTTCAACCTACATTTCTACATTCACAAAAACGATCAATTACCTTTTGGTTGTCTTCTAGGAGGAATTTCTTGCTGGAGTTGAATCAATACCCCGTAAATATCACCGGACTTGTCAGTTGCCTAAATATGTTCTGATACATCTGTGGGTGCGACCCGAGCACCATTTCCTGTCACCTTCACCATGTCACTCTGTTCCGTCCTCATCTTCTATACGTTCTCAGATGGTGATAGTGTCTACCCTGCAACTACTTGTTTATCCTCCTGTTTCCGTTGCTGAGCCTCTCCAGTGCCCTAGCGCTGGGCACCAGACATCTGTGGTCTCATAACAAAACGAGAATCCTATATTATGCGTGTCGCCACAGCTGCAACAACAAGGCACAACACGTTGTCCAGACTTTATTTTTCTTCCACATTTCAGAGAGTTGTGTTTTTTCCTCACAAAAATGGCACCGAAATTCACTCTAGCAAATTCAGGCCATATGATCGCGCCTGCTGCACTTAAAACACAATATGGGTTGCTCAACACACTTCGTAATTTTCCTGTACCCGATTCCAGAGATGAATATCTTCTCTGGGACGTCTCACTTCACAAGACCTGCCATTTGGTTCTTCAAGTCACTCCGGACTACGTGTTGCTTCGCCCGAACGCATTGTTTATCGTCTAGAAGGAAATCAGGATCCAGTATAACCGTATACATTAAGACAATCACCTTGGCGCGTTTTCTGTGTCCTCAGGCAATCAATATTATCATAATCCCTTTCTTCGTTGGAAACTTGCTTGCTTCATCCCCAGCCACAGTCTAACAGGATCTATGACGATATTTCTTAAGCAGTGGCTCAAAATCCTTATGCTGCCTTCCCAGTGTAGCAGCCCACAATAGCTGCTCATGGCTTGACATACGTACATCACTTGGGAAGTACAACCTCCTCCTGCCGGAGCTGTTCTCAACCCCAGGGTTCCGCGTCGCTTCGAAACCGTCTCGAGAGCTCGTTCGATCATGCTGCTGTGTTTGGGTCCCAGTTTCACTCGTTGGTCCTTTAAGGAAAGCATTAATTTTCTTCTTATTATTCCTAGGGTAATTACTATCACTTCCCTCGCTCTGCTTCGCCGCCTCTTGCCTTCTCTTCTTTTCTCTCTTGTTGACTTCCTCCCGAAAATTGTCCATCCCATCCATTGCTGCTGACCGCAAATCATCTGCTTCAGATTCGCTACATGATAGCAGCAGGTCGACTGGCAAGTTGTCCATTACTAAAGCTATTACTTAAACCACAAGCTTCCCAGGTTTCTACCCATCATTTGCTCAAGACATAGTACACAGCCAAGGCAGTGTCAGTTTACAGTTGTCAGGGGGCCTTTGTCAATATGTCCGATCCACACGGTAGCTCGGACGCGTGCATATTTGAGAATGTTTACATTTTCTAATTGCAAAAACTGACTCGAATCGGTTGTTTACAAAAGCCATCACCAGTTAAGACACCACAAGTTAAGACGTCATTTTCATTTGATAATGGGCTAATATCATCCTTGATCTTTTCTTTGCTTCTGAGGTATATAGAAAGGTCTTTCTTTGTTGCTCTTCATATTTTGAGATTTCTTTTTCGAAGTTTTTTCTGTTGGTTGTGATTTTCTTCCTACACGCTGTTTGTAATCTTACGCACATTTTATGGTATTTCACCAGTCTTATCGAGTCTTGAGTTTTGAATCTTAAACGGCGCGCATGCAGCTGGAAAGTCCACCTTTGAGCACCTCGCTTAGGGTCTCGTGATTTGGGAGGCTGAGTTCTTCTGGACGTCTTGTTATTATGTTGGAGCGATACAATCGCACAGGCTATTGATAACTAAGCTTATAATAGTACTGAGTCAGCTTACGAAGGTTAAGTAATGTACTTTGAGATAAGGTATAGATGTATGGCTAGTTTGGGACGTTGACAAACGACCGAAATGCTGTATTTCGGGCTCTTGTGACTCTTACATGCCCGCAAGCCAACTGTATTGGCTTTCATACCAGAGTAACAGCTCTTTGTGCTTCCCTATATTCAATCTGACAGAAGAATATTGGGAAGTAAAACAAACAACTCCCATTTTGGATTGTGATCCAGAGGTGTCAAGACTTGACACAGGTCCAGTCAGGTGTTATTTGGTCTTCATTGTGTAGGTTTTAACCTACAAACATCTTAAGGATCTTCTTTTTCTTTTTTTTTTTGATTCTGTGTATTCGTGATTTATTTGAATTCCCTTATTGATTTTCTTTGAAGTGTCTTCTTTAAAGAGTAAACGATCCATTTACTAGGCGATAAGAAGAGCTTTGTATGCTGTAATTCATGTTTTCCATATGAATTATACTTACTTTCTATAACTAACTTATCTAATATTTCTCGTTCTCTGACATACGGATAATGTATTGTGTGTTGGCATTTAATTGATAATAACTTTTACGCTTCCTGATATATTATCTGCAGGCTCATGCCTGCGTTCTCGTAATTGAAACGTGAGCCCATTGATTTCATATTACAGGTGTTTGCATAATTTCAGTATTTGTAGTTAATCTGTTTCATTTTCATCATATACGGATATGTGAAATATTTTCCTTTTGACTTTTGGCATTTGCTTGTGTTATATGCCGCAAGTCAACACAATGTGATTGACTCGCTTTGTTGAAACACGTAGCTCTAGAGTCTAGGGACACTTTCTTAATCTCTCCTCTTTAGGGAGTATATTGTGCTGATTTGTTGTATGGTATGTGACAGAAAGGTTAACATAAATCTGATTTGTGGTCCAGGCCAACAGTATGTCCAACCGGAGGGCTGAGTGTCTGATTATGGCCTACGACCTGCTGGCCTAAACAGTTAATCAGAATTAATCATTACTAGCTACAAGTCATTGGTGAACTCCAGTTTACAATAAAAATGTAAAATGACCCAGATATTTATTTATCAGTTTATTCATAATTACGCCCGAACGTCTTTCAAAAGAAGAATCCTGTTTTTGCCTAGGACGCGTTTCCGGAAGGCTCCTGCAGCCCAAAGCTGTGCCGCTTCTTGTAGTAGGGAAATGTGGCCTCCTTTGGAGTAAGAAGATCTTTAATATAGCTTCACCAACGGTGGCTTTTCACTCACGGTGGTACCTCACGCAGACAGAGTCCATTAACACCCTACTTGAACATTACATACCAAAGTAGATAGACAAGTATATATTTTATGAGAAAATGTCATATGTTGACAAAAGGAATATTGTACGTTATATCATCTGACAAGGTACACTGTTATTCAGACGTACAGCGAGATATTCAGTCAAACGAGATACACAAATAACTCTGATTTTAGATATATCATTACGGCTACTTACCTCTGTCATCGTGCGTTTATCCCACAGGCAGATTTATGTTTTGGTGAAAGAGATTAACGAATCCTCAGAAAACTCAAGTGCATCAGGACGATCAGTTTATAACAAGGAAACAGAGTATGAGTGGTGGCTGGACAACAGTAAGTCATCGAACCTGAAGTCTTAACTCCCTAAACCCTAGAACACTGTCTTGAGTGTGTCAGACACGATGCTTCTCGATGTTCGTTTATTCTATGGGTTTCCCATACGTGTACGACCACGCGGGATCCTCTCTCTACCTTCAGTTCTTGTTCAGACATCTCCCAGGATGGGTGCATCACCCTGTGTTGCTATTCCTTCTTTCTTTTCTTTTACAGTGTTTGGGTCCGATAGACCCACTGATGGTGATAGCGTGGGGGATAAATATATGCACTGAAAATCTTTACCAACCAATCAACAACACAGTCACCTCGCACAAGCTAACGAGTCTGCCATCCCTGTACACCAGGAATACGGTCCCTGTTAACGAAGGTCAGAGAGAATCAGACGAGCCTAGCCTGACCTCAGCTCCGCATCCGGACAGTAACGGTCTCGCTTGACCTCCTTAGTGTATTTAGCGATGGATTTTCTCTTCTCCTACCTCGTGCAATAGTGTTCTTCTGTGTTTTTCCTCAACCGTAAGTTTTCTATGTATCTGTTTCCATATGTTGTATCTAGATTGTAACTCATACTACCCTTCATGATATTGTTAATTATGTGCTGTGTTTTTCGAGTGTTTTTATATTCTGTTTGTGTTTTGCATATCATATCCTAGTTTTGTGACACAGTTTTATCTCTTTTTGTAGATTCCTGATGATGCCTCTGTGAAGGCGAAAGCTTGAATGTAATGAATAGAGAACTACGGACAACTGGTGTTTGAGCATCCTCGTAACGGTAGAATAATACTGAGAAAATTAAGATTAGAAAACAGAAGAAAGAAGATTAATAACTCTAGATATGCTGTCGTATTCAGTTCTCTGTGCATTAGGAAAAACCTGCTCCCAGCGTATGCATACATACACACACACACACACACACACACACACACACACACACACATATATATA
>JAYMFT010002259.1:0-51140 GCA_038088735.1 Panulirus argus | reverse complement strand
AATTGAAGGATGTGGATGAATGCAGTGTTGAGTCGTCAGCGTATGAGTGCATTGGGTTACTTGTGGAAGAGAGAAACTCGTTGAAGAAAAGGAGAAAAAGTGTTGATTAGTTATCAGGTTTCGTTTAGCCCAGTGAGCACGACGGTACAGTATTTAAGCACGATAGTAAAACACCAGGTACGACAGCGTGACATTTGACCTGGCCCCTAAGTGTCAAGTCTAAGGCCAGGCATCGTACCTAAGGGCTGTACCGTCGCGTTCAAGGGCAAGTCAGTATTCATACCAGTGGGACGATTTATTGATGATGATGTTGATATAAGCGGGAACTTACTATGGAGAATGCAAAGTAATATATTGCCAAATTAAGAGTCAGTCCTTTTTTTTTTTAAGATTGACGTCTTCATGACACGTGATATTGACAGAACGTGACAGTATGACTAAGCTTGACCGCATATATCAACCTGGGGCCAAATGTCAAGTGGGATTCAACCCCTTGACAGTTGATTACCCTATAATGGGTTACCACAGCGTATTCTTTGGCCAAGTACATATGTATATCGAATGTTTTTGTATTCTGTACTGTAGAGCTGTATCGAGGCTAGCAGGTGTGGGAGAGGGGGGGGGGTTCCCAGTGGGCGTGGTCGAGCGTATTATGTTAATCAGTGGGCGTGGCTAAATCATTTAATAAAGAGATGAGGTAGGTGGGCCAGCGGCCCCTGCGTGGATGTTAACGAACCTCACCTTGCTTGTTCCTTTCCCTTGCATGTTGACGAAATGTATTAGAAACATAGTTAGAGATTGTGTGGGTCTGTCTGTCTGTCTGTCTGCCTGTCTGTGTGAGTGATTACTATGTGTGTTACTGGTAAAGAGTTTTGACCTGTCTCTTTCCTTCGTATATTTATACCATGTCTTTACTCATAGGTGTTTATGCACACGCGCACACACACCCTAGCCTAAGCTAAGTGATATATATATATATATATATATATATATATATATATATATATATATATATATATATATATATGCACAAAGAGAGAGAGAGCTTTCCTCATATACATTTCAATTAACTGGACACACTGCTGACCTTCCAGAGTCATACAGCCACACACACAGTCAACATAAAAGACCTCAAAAAATCACAAAAGTCATTAATAGGAAACTGTAACATTTCCCCACCGTAAGATAGCACTATGGACCGTCAGACTGACCAGTACCAACGCTTGATAACGTTCCAGAGGTGATGCAACACATTGTGTGTAATAATCTACCATGCGATCATGATGATAAGTGTTCTGATCCGTCACCATATTTCGCTCACTGCCAAGGGTGAAGTTGCTTGGCCCTCTCTGTGGATGGTTCCTTGTACGGAAACATGAGAAAAAATGTCTATAGAAAGAATGAGTGACTTAGAGGAGATATGTATTCATGATTCTCTGATGGTACCTCAATGAGGGAGTATGTATAATGATATACATATACCTGTATATGATATGACAACGAGTGTATTTAATCATATCCATCAGTAAAGTCAGAGAAATAGTAATGTGAAGTTTTTCAGCACTAACAGAAAAACTTACATATATTCAGCCATACGCGTGAAGGGAATGTACCATCAAATAAAGACAAACACAGATGGTGTACAACATGACTTTTACCAAGGAAAATGTATACTAATTTGATGCAAATTCTTTCTTCTTTGTACCTAATTGCCTTTGCCGCCTCCGCGTTGCTCCAGGACGAGACGAACAACGACCTCATTTGCATACATCCCTTCTCTAGCTGTCATGTATAACAGGAATAATGAATATGAAATTTGATGAATAATCTCCTTTCAGGTCAGGACAAAAAACAAACTAAGGAAAACTCATATCACTTGAGGGTTTTCAATCATAGAATGTACAAAAGGAAATATTGATTAAGTCTGGGAGTTTATACGTATCGAATCCTCGAGAGAGAAGTCAACACAAGGAATGCCCTAGGCTGGTCTTCTTCCTCCCGCACCGCGCCACAGCCTGTCTGCCCGCACTCTCGCTCTTAATCTCTCCTCATTCCATTTGGATTAAGTTCAGATTGGATCATCTCTCCCTCGCGAGGCCGGAGGTGAACGCTGCGGGATAAAACGCGAAGATATCTATAATTCTGACTTTCTTGTCTCTCAAACCTGACGGGAAATGTTGAAACAACTCAACTTGATTGGTTTCTGCGTTTAAGTTTCGTGTGGAAGATCTCTTCGTTGCTGAATTCTTGAGCTACAGGCTTCATTCAACACGGACGTTTTTGTCAGGAACATACAATATTGCGTTTCAATCGTCGGGTTATGAATATCTCAGAATGTTTTGGCACGTCGATGTTTTGCCTGTGTCCATATTGCATGTCTTCGAGGATCTGCCCCGAAAACTTGGTTCCTGACGGAGTCTCATCAACCGCGTCAAGTCCTGGACCAGGTCTTCCCACCTTCTCTTGCCTTCCGCAGACGTAACTCAATCACACCAAATTCTATTTATATAATTACTTGAGCAAGATGGTACGATCTCTGAAGACGACATACCAACTCCTGAGTGCGATGGAGGCGCCTCCGTCATAACCAGTGCAAGGCTAAGCTATCATTCCAGAGGGTCGTACCGTCGTGCTCAAGGGTCGTGCCGTCGTGCTCAAGGGGCGTACCGTAATGCTCAAGGAGTTACTAACTAGCAATGTATGAGAGAGAGAGAGAGAGAGAGAGAGAGAGAGAGAGTACCACAACAGATACAAACATAAGAAAGAAGGGAACATCCTTAAACAAATCAGGTCTGGAATAAGGAACATAAGACCAAAACACGAGTGACTTTCAGACCATATGACAAATGGTGCCAAACCGTGGCTCGTCAAGCTGTTAGGCGAAGCGTACATTAGGGAAGACGCGCCATTGTGAGAGATAGAGGGGGAGGGGGGGAGGGAGGGGGGTGATGATGAGAGTCTTAATTTGCATATCATGAAAGAAAAGTACGATTATAAGGATCCTCTCGCGGCTTCTTTTGTTACGGATGTTAATTTTCATGTTACGATTTTATGGAAAAGAATTTTTTTTTTCTCAGCTGTTGAAAGGAAGTGGCTCTACAATGGGATTGTTTCTTCTTATTCTTCTTCTTCTTCTTCTTCTAATTAACATCATCTTTATTCTAATACATATTTCTCTTTTTAGGCTTTACTATATCAAATTTGATTCCAGACATATTTCCTTTATCCTTTTAAAGTAAAAGTTAAGTCACTGAAATAAAGGTTTCATTCATCTTTCAATTTGCTCTCTCATTGATATAAGTCTATCTATCAAATAAATTGGACCATAACTTACCTTTCATTTATCTCCTTAATTTTTCATTTGTTTGTCTATTCATGTATTTATATCTATCTTCTTTAACTTCGGGATAAACTGCAGACGTAGTTAAGCTGAGTTATGGACCATTGTGGAGCTCACAGTCTGCAGATATATATATTTCTCATACATATCTTTCTGCATTCAGTTGTATGAATAGTTGAATTTCATGAAAAACGTAGATCATTATAGAAATGAAATATAATATTATTATACATTAAATTGTCCGGATAAGTTGATATGAAAAAAGATTCAAAATATTTCCGGTAATTTCACGGAATACATGACACGTAAAGAAAAAAGTCTGTCTATATTAAATACAGTTATTTTTCCCCCGGGATTCCTGTGAATATGTAGCATTTACAAGTGTTAAAATTTCTATTTTTTCCCATTAACTTTATGAAATATCTCTCGTAAAAGTTCGTTCATGTAGTTAATGTTGTCTTTTTTTCTTCCAGGTACGTATTCTGGACGGCTGTTCTGGCAGAAGAGAGAGAGTAGGGAAGAGAAGGATGAATGAAAGGATGAAAATGATAAGGTGGGAACTGATAAGGTAAGAGAAGTACTGTTAAAGATAGTGGATATGGAATGATAAAGAGAGAACAGCAGAGTATTAAGTTAATGAAAAGGTTAATGCATAACCCAAAATGAAGATGGCAAAATGACATATTTAGCGAATAGTTAAATGAGCTAGGCTATAACCAGACGACATAAGTAGGTTAGTGAAAAGTTAGATTGAAGGAAGTAAGACTGGATTCTAAAATGGAAAACGACACATAAACAAGAAAAATAGTAAGGAAGGAACTTTTGCTTATAGTATTACCAGTTTTGGAGGAAGTCTCTAGTGTTTCCAGTCTCCATGGTGACACTGGGAACCTGAGATCTCCGTCGTAGCTCGATGGCAGAGGAGTTTGTCTCTCGTAACTCAGGCTCGATGTACGGTCTCGGTACACGATAGATGTTTATTCCCACTCTGAGTTATCAGATGAGATAAATGAACAATGAAACAGTACATATTTCTCTATGGAGTTGTTATTTGATGTCTTTAAACATTTGATGTTAGAAATTCCCAAATTAGTTTCAGGATATCGTTATGAAATGTGATTAACATTCTACATAATAGTGCATAATGTTGTTAACCGTATTCATAAGACTGAGAAAATGTTTAGCTGAAGGAGAGTTAGATGTTAAAAGGGTCACTTCACCCTACATCACTTTGATAACAATCGAGGTGAAAGATATTCATCTATAACACAAGCGAAATACAGTAGCGCCTTTACAGTAGCACCAATACAGTAGCACCAATACAGTAGCACCTATACAGTAGCACCAATACATTAGCACCAATACAGGAGCGCCTCTTTGAACACAGAGGAAAAATTCACACAGCCTCAGTCCTATAAGTCAAAGGTTACGAAGATGTAATCTCGTCTGAGCGTTAGGGAAAAGATACAATCTTTCCAGGGGTCACGTCGTACATCAAAAATAAACAACCACTTTACACAACCTGGAAGAAAAGAGTGAAAGAAATCAGGTCTGAAATAACTTGGGTCTAGTACCTGGGAGCAACGCTGGAGCTATGTATATTACTATAAACTCAGGAGAAAAATGAGGAATGGATAAAGAGGAGAGAGAAAAAAAAAGTATCGGAAGTTTTCATTCCCGAAGATGGAAATGTTTCGCTAACAGAAGGGAGGAAGGAGAGTCGTTGAGGACAATATTGCAAGGCTCATGTCCACATATTTTCTCTCGTTGAATACACATCGCAGCAGATTCAGAGAAATAGCTCTCGGCCGCTGCAAGAGCCACCCCCAACCCCAGAGCTGGCAACAAACATTGCACAGCCATGGTATATTGCATCAGTGTTTTGGGCGAGAGAGAGAAAAAAAGAAAAAAGAAAGAGAGAGGGAGAGAGGGAGTGAGTGAGTTCCGTCCAATCTCGGTAACTTTCCTAGATTTCTAGTCAATTTCTTTTGTCGAATCTCGACGCTCATGAGGAAGATTGTCTTGAAAATTCACTTTGGAAACAATCGCGCGGGTTATCTGGTGTTGATTTGAGGCGTTGGATGGAAAGGGAGGCCTGTGGGGAAGGAGGGCAACTTGCTCATGGAGAGTAGGCAAAGGTGGGGAAGTGCCCTGCCCATGAGAGGAGGCATCTAGAGGCTCCCTCGGTAAGGGGAAGACGTAGATATACGTTCATTCAGGTAAGGGGAAACATAGTGGCACCATCTTGAAGGAGATTTACCTCCTGGCTACATAGATGGTTGAACAAATGGTGAGGCATGAAGGTGATAGACGCATGGGCTCTAACTCAGTGGTGTCCATGATAGTTTCCAGATTAAAAGAGCTATACGGGGGGCAACGTCTAAAGAATTAACGGTTCATCAAGAGTATAAACTGTCTTTTCTTTTATTATCATTATTATACCGATACTGAAGCGTTCCATAATTTCTTATTTTGCGATGACACAGTCCCATGATCTGAACAATTTTCAAAACGTCAAAAGGAAAACAATTTTTCAACTACTTCTCGAAATTGCTGGATATGTTTGAGCATGATATGCGTTCGCTGACTGGTTCATTATAGTCGAGACTACGCTAAGCTTGGAAGACTCATACGTTCGAAGTGCTCGTTCTGTGAAGAGAACGTCGAGGAGGAGATGAACGGCTCTGAATGTCTGCCAGAGATCTCTCTCCATTTATTTCCGTCCCTAGGCAGCTTTTACGAAGCTAATTAGATTCTGTTCCATAGCTATATGGGTATGGAAGGCTGAGGAACTGGCTTAGTTCTCTCTTGTGATGGTTACAAGTTCGTCTGTATCTAGCGTGGGTTGGGAAATGTGTCTGCAGACATCACGTGGGCTAGTCTCTCGTCTCCTGTTGTCAGAGGCGAAGTTTTAAGATACGTAGTTCCGTTAGCTTTACGGTACGCAACGGGTAAAAGGGTCACCGTTTGCACAGAAGCCCATGGAAAAAGGAGTCCTGGTATAACACCTGAACTTTTTCTGAAAAGGGTCTTAGGGTAGCGTTATCATATCATGATATGATTCCAGGAAATTCCTTTGTTGAAGGTTTATCTGGAGGAGACAGACCATATGACATGATGTGTGAAGAACATATTTTCCATCATGATTATCTATTGGAATCTAACTTACTCACTCTCCCTCGTCCTTGGTTAATCTATTAATTCCATTTGGATATCAAAGAAATTATTTCCTTTC
The DNA here is from genome assembly GCA_038088735.1 of Panulirus argus. Taxonomy (NCBI): domain Eukaryota; kingdom Metazoa; phylum Arthropoda; class Malacostraca; order Decapoda; family Palinuridae; genus Panulirus; species Panulirus argus. The sequence continues at coordinate 44,565 of JAYMFT010002259.1, read as the reverse complement.
GAATAGATTCCTCTCCAAGTAATAATTTTCGTCTGGCGATGACCCAGGAATCAGTAATTTCCTCTTACAGGAAAAGTTCTACAAAAAAGTATTAAAAACAGGAAGAAAAAATCGTCTCTGACATGAGTATCATCTTCACTTCGCTCTCTTTTTACGGTCTGGAAAACAAGTTTGGAAGAGGTGGATGTTTTCAGTTGGGTTTCCAGGGTAAAATATTCCCAACTCCCAGATGAATGAGAAAGTTGTGGGAATATGTTGAGAGGGCTGGAGGGAGGGGGAGGTTGTAGTGCTATGTTGTTAGTGGGAGAGAGAGAGAAGCAGAAGGTTGTAGGTCTGTTGTGATCGAGATATGTATGAAGCAAGTTTGTGCTGGGAACCAGAATGAGATTGCCGTAAGGATGTTTAAGAGGGAGGTGATTACGGTCATAAGACTGTGATTAAAGGATGGAATGAGATTGCTTTTTCAATCTACGTTTGGGAAGGAAGATGGTCTGGGGTTCTATTTTTGTGGGGAGAAGGTAAGGAAAGGTTGTAAGGTTGTGTGTGTGAGTGAGGAAGCTACAGTTACAGGGCTGGATTCTTTTAGAAACTCGTGTATGGTTGTTTGACTGGGGCTCTGGTGAAATGGGTAAAGTGAAATGGGAGATAACAGAAGCACTTTCCCTCCAGATGTATTCATGAATGTCCGTGTGAAGGAGTTTGAGTACTGCATTGATATCTAACGACTTCGCTACGATCTGCATTTTGTCCCGTGCTCTGAGACACTCACAAGCTTATGAAAATGAAACACTGATGTCTGAGATATACTTGTGAGCACGTTCGGGTAGTGTAAGAAGCTCTGCCACTACAAATCAGATACCAAGATTCGATCCTTGCCTCTCAGTGTACACAGCCTCTGTTTAGATATATCTTCAACTCCGTTGCATCTTACCTGGGAGGGGAACACCCCATTACTTCGCAGGGTACATTGGTCACCAACATGAGGCCAGACACAAAGTCTTCATAGACCTTAAATCTGTCTCGCGTTGTCCCACAGCATTAGGGACGGGACTTCCACCTCCTGCGTCCAAGAGGTGTTTATGTTCGTCGAAGTTCTGTCGCTGGCGAGGTGCGCAAAGTTCGAAAATCCTTCCGTAGTGCCTGGAAGTCTCGTTCTTCTGAACTTTTACATTTAGAGGCAACTTAACGCTAAGTCAAGCTTGACAGACGCATCCTTTTGCTCGAGTCTGTGGCTGTCGTGATACAGTGGGCAATGTAGCAACTTTCCAGACGCAAAAAGAGAGCGAAGTGAAGATGATACCCATGTCTGAGGAGACGGTTTTTCTTCCTGTTTCTATATTTTTTGTAGAACTTTTCCCGTAAGAGGAAATCACTGATTCCTGGGTCATCGCCAGATGAAGATTATTAGCAAGCGAGAACTGTTTTAACGATGATGAATGTATTCGAGAGGAAAAAAGATTCATAAATGTAGAACCCAAAAAGAATAGAAAAACTGTGTGTATTTTTCTTATTATCTGTATTATTCTTTTTTTCCATTTAGGAGGAGTTTGAAAATTTTTGGAAAAGTGGAAGAGCAATAGGCAACGATAACTTCCATATAGGATAACGTTCCCAGTCCTTCCTCTTTAGGAATTTTCTCCTTCTTTTCCACTGACTTTTTTCCATAATGTCTCTCCCTTCGTTCCTATTACCGTTCCACCATTCCCTTGTATATCGTATATTTTCCCACCAATTTTCATACATCATTTCCATTTACCCTTCATATCCATCTACCCCTTAGCTTCTCCCTTTTCCTGTCCCCCTTCCACTGACTCCCCCTCTCCTCCTATCGCCATGATTTCCATGAGATGGTCGCATTAATCAAGCCTCATTGTCGTCGTCCTTTGTCTGTTCTGTCTGCTTATAGGGTGGGTCTTCGGGGAGCTCCAGCCCCTGGTGGTCATGGCTCACAGGCTGTGGCTATCGGACAGACAAACAGACAAAATGATATACATAGGACACAGACAAAGAAACCTTCATCTTGGACATTAAAACACACTAACCAACCAGACAAACAAGACACAGACATATACCGACACAAGCAGGCGTTAACAGCCAAAAATACAGACTTATGCTAACGCAGGCAAGCAATAGCATGCAGAAACGCAGACATTTACGAAGGTAACGACGCAGTCCGAGAAACGCACAGTCATCTCTGACAAGCAGCAACACAGAGTACGTTAAAGAGACCAGAACATTGAGAGGAAACAACAGGGAACAGAACAAGTGATTTGAGCAGTGGTAGTAAGAGCACTAGGGAAATTCCCATGTTCATAAGAACGAAATAAAAAAGAAAACGAAGCATATTCATGAAGGAAGCACTTTGCATATTTCATCACCGTTTTTTACAGTCATTCATCATGGCCAAGGATCATGAGTACGAAAAAGAGACAAGTTGTTATTCATTCTTTTTCGCTGGAAATAAAATATAAATGTGTCCCCTGCTGTAGAGAGAGTAAGTCATGTATAACAAACACATCTACATAGCGATATCATAATGTAAATGAGTGGGAAAAGATATGTTAGACTCTTTAAATGAAAAATGAGTATACGTTCATCAGGTAAGGCAATGGTTTGACCCTCTGTAGGTCAGGATGAGGTCATATTAGAAGAATTAAATTCCATCCCAGGTGGCTGGACACCTTTCATGATCTTGGATCCTCAAGTAATTTCATTCTCAGTTTCTTGTAGAGCATTGTTTTCGTTTATGACTCCCTGTTTAATTCGTGTCGTATCAGCTCATAGGTAGACTAATGTGACCCACCTCCGAAGGTCAGATGTGGGAGAATATAAGTACCGCCAACTTCACCTCCTCCTTACCTGTGACACCACCACCGACTGCTAACGATACCCGTCCCCATGAGTGACACCAGCTCTGCCCACTGCCAACACCATCTCCCACACCTAAATCACCACCTACTCCTGCCAACATCACCCCTCCGAGAGCGTGAAACCAACGCCACATACTGCCATCATCCCTTCCCTCCTGTGACATTACCATCTATTTTCCATAATCATCTCATCCCATAAGTGATGTCACTAAATATGACACTAAAATCAAGCTTAAGAATCTGATAACATTCTTCATAAACTCCTGTCCCAGTGCAAACAGGAGAGTCTGTGTTCAGTACAGTAGGAATCGCTTATTTAGAACAGGTTCTCGGTCCTTCCTATATTACATAGAGACACGTAAGACAGACTTGGTCACATCTTATGCAGGAAACCCAGTCTAGGATCCCCTTATCTAGTGGCCCTGTTCCTAGTCCTAGTCGTTTGTCTCGGGGCGGAGAGTAATCTCAAATCCTGGGGGTGTCGTGGAACGGTGGTCTTGGCTCTGATCTCCCATAATCTGTGGCCTGGGACTGATCCAGGATTCCCGGCATCTCGTATATATTTCGACCCACTCATTCTACAGAGCAGGTCAAAGATTTAGGTTTAGTGAAGGAATTAGGATTGTGAGGAGATCGGATTTGTGAAGGCATTAGACTTGCGAAAGCATTAGAGCAATGAAGGTATGAGATAATCTTTAGGTGGCGGTAGTCAAACGCTCCTCATCACAGACAAAAGCAAGGAAGTGATAAAGGAGGAGGAATTAATAAAGTGAATTATGTGAACAAAGAGAAGAAGAGGAGGAACAGAGAAGATCAAAAGAAGCTAAAAAGAAGAAAGAAATCTAAAGCAGAGGAAGATATGTTTGTAAACACAGCTGACGCCTTCATTTACGTCGATAGCTTGAGAGGTGCGGAGGGAAGTTCCCGTGCGGGTCTCCCACTGTATCTGTTTTGTCCAGTTGGGGATGAGGATATTTGGCTGGCTCTTTCCGGTAGTGGCCAGAGATCCTTCGTTCTTTTCAGGGGAATTTCTTGGACGAGATTGTAAGGTGTGCGTGTGTGACCGTAAGAGGTATTGCATGAGGGGTAAATAACTCAATGTTTATGGTTGATGCAGCCAACTTTATGTGTATATATATATATATATGTAGTATTCTTAGCACATATTACTCCACGTACAATAGAAGTACGTAATTACACACACACACACACACACACACACACACACACACACACACATACACACACGCACGCACGCACGCAAGAAGTGGGCCACAGAACACGGGAGGGAGTCTACAGTCTCCTCAGTCGCTTATTATTGAATTATTGGAAACTTGACGCGGCGGGGCCCGTTGCAAATTACATGTGTGGAAATTATAGCGTGGGAACTGCACTGATAGCTGGAGAGAGAGAGAGAGAGAGAGAGAGAGAGAAAGAGAGTACCTACATACGAGTACCTACGACGATACCATGGCAGGGGCTAGCGCGTAGTGGCCACCGCATGTCTTGCTGAATTAAACTGTTTTTCCTCCTCCTCCGCCGTCGACACATCTTCCGCACCTGTCAACTCGAGGTCCATCAGGGACTGACCTCAACCACAAATCTATTTCTCTTTTCTTTCAAGTATTTCTATAGTTGTTTTTTGTTTGTTTCTTATTTCCCCCATGGATTGCATCAGAAATCTTCCAAATTTTTGGCAGGACGTTCTTCAATTCTTGGTTGGTACATTTTTGGTATATATCCAGGCATTACTCCAGACGTCCAAATACGACTCCAGACCAAATAATTCTATTCCAAACATAATTCGTTATGCCATCCATTTCTTGCTGTGTACATATGATTATATATCTTTCCTTTCTTCAGTTTAGGCTATAAAGTTCTAATTCTTTCAACCTCTCGTCATCTCGACCACCAGTTTGGTTTGTGAAGTGTTTCCCAATCGTCTCTCACTTGTTGGCTTCCATGTGTTTGGTGGTAACACACAGCGCAGCAATACTTAGCCTTGTTTCTTATTTATACACGAAACATTTGCACAATAGCTGGTCTGTCTGTCGTTGTTGAGGTTCTCATGATCATACCTCTCATCATGATGATGTGCAGCTGGAATTCAAGTCTTTTTTTATAACGACTCCTGGAGGTTCTTGACGCCTTCTTCGCCATATTTCTTCCCCCGTCTGGCCTCGGCGGGTCGGGTTGCAGAATGGGCTGGAGAGAGAGAGAGAGAGAGAGAGAGAGAGAGAGAGAGAGAGCGCTCACCACACCCCAGGAGCAATATTGCTGACCAGGTTTCCAGTCCTCAAGGACCATCTGGCCGGCTGCCTGGCTGGTTGACTGGTTGACTTTTGGCTGGCTGGTTGCTTGTTTGTCTGGCTGACTGAAGCACCTAAGCTACCCAAAGCCACCCAAGGTCACCTTTGCTTAAAATAGATTTCTTTTTTCTTCGTTTCTAGTTTTCCTTCCGCGTCTCTGGGAAGGCAGATTGCGCCCCCAGATCATTCCCAGCGTGACTCGTGCTCCAGTCAATACCGTGACGATAGTGGGGGGGATGGTGTGGGGGATTGGTGGGAGGGGAGGGGGAGATGGATCTGGAGGTGCGGTGCAGTGAGGGGTATAGATACGCGTGGGGGTCGGAGGGGAGGGGGGGGGAGGCGACTGGCCAATTGCCTTCCTGGATAGCGAGGATGTGAGAGTCAGAGATTGATGGGGATGGGGGGGGGGGTGATGCAGGTGGCACAGCAAGGGGGGGGGGGGGAGAGGCTGATTGGTCGGAGGGTGCAGGATTGGTTACAGGGAAACGGATTGGAAGGAGGGAGACAGATTGAGTGAAAAGAGACTGATTGGGTGACTATAAAATAGGAGGCGTTGGTAGAGTGAGAGGAAATTAGAGATATCTTTATTGGATAACTTAAGAGCATACCTGATTTTGAGAGTATAATGGGAACAGTACATCATTTATCCAGTATTTCAAATTAACACCAAAGTGAAATCAAATGACATCAGGATGTCGAGTTTAATCGGATTATTTCTATCTATCAAACATTGGATGCTTTTGAAATTATATTTAGCAAAACTAAATACAGTTTGATTTGAATACGATACATAGAAGGGATGACAGTACCATAGCTAAGCTGACAGACTGATAATCTAATCTTAGGATAATCAGTCCAGGTGATAAGAAATATTACAAAAAATAGCATCCAATTTTTGGAATATACATTTAAGACCCAGATGTTCTAGGGGAACACTGTCTTCTGTTCCTATTTTTAAGACAGTGGTAATACAAGAGGGAGGTTGTCCACTCCGCCCCCATACCCCACGCTTCCGCTCCTCTTAAGCGCCCTCTACCACAAGCAGGATATACGTGGGTAGTATGCTTTCTCCCAAGTCGCCAGGGATAAGAGATAAACGATAACAAACAAGAGAGGCGACCAGAATGCATAACGTAAACTCAGAGGATATTTCCGTACGAAAGATGGTAGTGCATGTGACGGGGTGGCTCGGCCTCCGGCAGTGGTCGCATCTGATGGGAACGAAGGATACGGTGTGACGACACCGGAATTGTGGGGGCGGAATAAATTCGCTGACGTGACGTGATGTGACGCGACGTGATGGATGGGCTCGCTGTGTCAAGGGGGGTACGGACGTGCTATTAGTCCGGCAGATGGCGAAAACTGTTGGGGGGGGGGATAAGTAGGGAGGATAACTTCTGTGTAGGAGAGAGAGAGAGAGAGAGATGGAGGGAATCGAAGCGCCGAGACGCCGGACTTAAGCGTTTGGATGCCAACTCTTTATAGAGCCCCACTATAGGTAGCAGGACTCGCCAGCGTTCCACTTTTTCGTAAATTATTCATGTATTCATTGTAATTTAGCTCAGCCTGATTAATGAGGGACACGTTTAATGTGGTTACTATTTGGACAAGGGCAGGAATTAACAATAAACAAAGATATATATATATATATATATATATATATATATATATATATATATATATATATATGTGTGTGTGTGTGTGTGTGTGTGTATGAAATCCTCGCCCAGTGACAGAAGACGCATGACTACGGACTAGAGATTCATGTATGCTGACGGCTGACGAGGAGGCCGCTGACGCAGCACTGTCAGTCTCCGTCAGCAGTCGTCAACAGCTCATGCATTTGCACTCGAGTATTTCTGTCGCAGGTTCCCTAAATTAGAGAATGTGAGTGATGGGTGGTTGATATTGATAGTGTGTGTGTGTGTGTGTGTGTGTGCATGTGTGTGTGTGTGTGTGTGTGTGTCTGTGTCTGTGTGTGCCTGTATCTCTCCCCAGCGCCGCCAGAGGGCCACCCCATCACAGCTGCCGACACACTGACCGGGGAACAAAAGAAAAAACACAGAATAAAACTGCAAAATTTTTTCCCCTTTCACAGAAGTCCCAGGAAAAAAAAATCAGAGAAAAATATACGTACTTGATTGTGGAGACTCTTTTTGCTCTCTCTCTCTCTCTCTCTCTCTCTCTCTCTCTCTCTCTCTCTCTCCTGGAAAATTCAATAACAAAATTGTTAATTTGAAGGTTGTATATGCTCAGTTCCATCATCCGCAGAATGGCTCGTTCCCAGGGCCGAGGAGAGAGAGAGAGAGAGAGGGTGAGAAGGTAAGGGAAAAAGAGAGAGCGAGGGAGAGGGAAGAGTAGGAGAAAGGGAGTCGAACGTGGGTATTAACTTTAAACCCCCGGGGATTTAGGGGGACACCTGGGTGCGGTGGTAAGTACTATTCTTTTGTTACCGGTGGACACTGGTTCGATCCAACAGGCTGGCCAGATTATACCGTCCTCGTTACAGAGTGCCCACAGCTGCTCACTGTAATATCTTGCATTAATGCTCTGTTTGTCTGTAGACTTCCGCCTCTGTATTTTATATCTGGGAGTATCAGGGCTGCTTCTCCAGCCATTTGTATCTGGGAGTATCAGGACTGCTGCACCAGTAACTTGTATCTGGGAGTATCAGGGCCATATATACTCCAGATGATTACATCTCAAAATATTAGGAACTCAAGACTCATCCTTCTGATGCTTTCATATCACAATCAGGATTACAGTTCCAATTACTTGTACCTAATATAATCAGAACACCAGCTCTGATTACGTCCATCTGAAAGCCAGACTCTCGGTGTTGTCGAGAAGTTTGAGGGGAAACGAATATAACCCCTCGAGAAGACCTGTGAATTTCTTTCCAAAAAGCTCATAGAAGTTTTAAGGAAAGCCTGGAAATACGCGAACGAGACTCAAGAAGAAGAGGGTTGTAGTCTCTTGCGTTTATATACTAGACATGGACAACCTTCCCCCATTTCTGCTCCATTGTCATCCCAAGCCTATCAATCGGTCCATAAGTTTCTGATCCTTATTCGTTCAAGATCTTTCAATACCTTCCACTCTAAACTCTTCCAGTTCTTTAAGCACTTGAGTTTCTTGTAGTAGGTAGAGATATTCTAAGCATTCTAATTGGCTTCAAACATTCCAGACTCTTTCTCTAAGGCAATTCATTCCAGCTCCTTTCACTAGTTTAGGATCTTCCTGTCCCTACCACTGGTTCAAGACGTTCCGAGCTATTCCACGAATTCAACACATTCCACTCCCCACCATTGCCTGAAGGCATTCCAGTCCCTTCCACAGATTCAAGTCATTCTTATCCCTTTAAATGATTCAAGACGTTCCAGTCCCTTCTATTGGTTCAAGTCAAGGCTTCCTAGCTCCACCAGTAGGCTACCCTGGAACGTTCCAGTTTCACCCACTAGTTTCAACCATTCCAAAATCACCTCGTGCTTCAGTGGCCCGAGTATCTTTCAGAGTTTCAATGCACTCCAGTTTCACACAGCAATTGAAAAATGACCGTAACATTCTCGCTAGCTCAGGCATTCTATTTCCAGGCAGTCGTTGTAAATATTTCGTTTTTCAACATTTATTTAAAACATTTCAACTGCTGCCATTTAGTTAGGGGGGAAAGCTATCATTTTTTTTTCTTTTTGTTTAGCTTTCCATAATTCCTACTTTGGCAATTGCACTAATACTGAAAATACATCCAAAATAGAAAACCCAAGTTAACTTAATTAGAGAGGTACGGTGTATTCTAATTCCCTTTGACAATGTCGAAAATAACTTCACTGTGATGCGCGCGCATTCCATTCCAGTCCATTGGGATACCGCCGTTCCAGTTGCTGATGGTACTTTGTTTTATAGTCTTCATTCCAGGCACGAACTGGAAGTAAATCTTTATTGTATGTATATACACAGATGTCCACGCGTGTGGGTAACAACTGGTTCCAGCTGGTGTGAAAATGGGAATTTAGGGCTGTTGCCCTGAAGGCATAGCAGGTAATGTCATCAATTTCCCGTCTCCTTAGGAGGAACACTCACTGTTCCATTGTTCCTTCGTTCCAGGCACTCGGAAAGGAGAGGCTTTTCTCCCTCTCACAGTCACAATAAAAGAAGGATTTCCCCTGCTTACCTTCAGACTCATAAATAAAAGGAGGGCATGCTTCCTCCTGTCCAGACTTAAATACAGCAGGAAGAAGGAAGGCGAGTAAAAGGTCTGAATTTGTGACGAGGTTAGGAAGCCGGTGCTGTGGGGTCTTTGAGAGCCTTTGTACCGTAGGTTAAGAGGTTGGCGGTTCGGTTCCGTAATTTCCAAACCAAATGATATGGAAATTGCTGGTGTATAATGCCCCACCAGCGTAGAGGAATGTCGTAGCTCCAAGGCGAAGGTCGACCCGGTTGAAACTATTTCAGTAGGTCGAGTGTATCACTCGGCGCTGATGGTTCATTATTAGGGACTCTCCCGTTCATGTGTCTGGCGTTGTTCTGATAATGGCGTGTGTCGTCTTCTCTCAACATGTGATTGTGTACGTGTTTATTACTATCATCATCGGAGGGAGAGAGAGAGAGAGAGAGAGAGAGAGAGATACAAAGACAAAGACAAAGACAGAGACAGAGACGGACGGCGTAGAATTCATCATGGGACTAGCTTAATGCCTCGGCTTAAGTTTCCTTCCCTGTGATGAAGAACTCTAGATCAAAGTGGGAAAAGCCCGTAATGAATGGCATTTCACATACCTCAGCTGGAACACCAGACCCCTTTACCCCCAGAAGGTTCCGCACTTCCCAGTACGTCGATCAACATTTCTGGATACATTTTCCAACTGTTCAGCTCCTTTGGCTGACACAATAGAATGGATTCCGGCGTCAGACGACTTCCTGACATTTAGCTCTTTCCAGTCCCTCGAAGTGACGTCCTTCTGGAAAGCTTCCATTTCCAATTCAGCCTGGTGTCATCTCAGGGTGTCCTAAAACTTTTCAGTCTATTCAACCTACTTCTTTTGGAAAGTTCCAAGGCATCAGAGTCTCCTGTCGATACTTCCCGTAAGTTTCCAGACCCTTCGTTCTCTTAGCCAATACCCCTGGAAAGGTTCCAGCTCGGCTATTCAAGCCCTGAAACCACGTCAGCTGCTCACCTCTCCTTGGCCAAGTGGACGTCTGGATGTAGGGTGATGAATGGGTAGTTTTGGGAGATGGATTAAGTCTATCAATTGCTGACTGAGGGAACAGGCTCTCAAGAAGGGTGTTTGGAGAGACGGATCTGGAAAAGCATCACATTGTTGACGGAAGGAAAGCGATGGACCAACAAATACAAGTCATATCTCTTGACAGTGTTTCGTAAAGCGGTCAGAATTAGTCTTTAAAACAGAACATAAAAAAATATTCAAGTTTACTACCACTGTTTCGAGTTTACTCTGATTTATATAAAAAGTTTTGCCCACTGGGTTTTGATGTGCAGTGCTTCGTTACTCTCTTCCTCACATGTGAAGTGAATTAGACTTCGTCGCCCTGTTATCTCCAGGACGTCCTCTCACTTCTGTCATGTGAACACTAACATTCCCTCCTCTATTATGTCTCCATACTATTCATCATTCAACTTTCTATTTTAGCGTTTCACCTTCCTCTGTCTCTGCTCAGTCCATCACTCTAATGTTGCAGCCACCACTCTTCCTTTGTCTTGAAATTTCAACAAAGGAATTAACTCGCAATTCTGCGTACGTCCAGTTATCTTTGTTTTCATATTATATCCTGTGAGACACGTTTCTTGAAAATATAAGATCCACACAAGCGTTTCTTAGTGTAGTAACTTTATCTTATTATTCTAAACTACTTGAATGTGGAAACAGTTGATCAGTTTCTTAATCCATTCCACCGATCCCTGACATGGGAATGCATTAAGGAGTATAGAAAGGCAGAGAGAGAAATAGGCTGTGGAAACGAGTGATAAACTGAATTACTGCAAGACGGAAGTGTCTGTAGGTCGACAATGGCCGACAGAGATAATTACAGAGGGCATAACTTAGGTATAAATTTACCGTAATGCATCGTGCATTGTGCATTACGAAGAACGTTGAGGCTTATCGTGGGACTGTGAGTATGATGAAGGTTGATGTTAAGTAATTGGAAGGATTAGCAGTCATGTAATTAGAACGACGTACCGTCGCAGACAAATGTATGAAGATGAAACCACACATCTTGGAGGCTTGATATTACTGTTTCAAAAGATTATTGGCTCACCACAGGCCCTCTCCTAGCTGGTACTAACAGTAACATAGAGGGAAGATAACGTTATAGAAACTCAAGTAACTTTTGGATCCGGGTAGCATGCTACCTGTGAAGCGCTACCTGACCCCAGCCATTACGGCGTGACCCTAGGAGTTGAGGTCGTGAGCAGACATGGTGGTGGTCTTCACCTTTGCTTCCCTCGGTAATCTACCAAATCCTTAACCTTCATGCGAATCGTTCGGTACAGAGAGAACCATCCATATTGAGTAGAGCTTAAGACACCAAATCAAACGACTCCTCTCTTGATTCATTTATTATATCTGAAAATAGAATGACAGTTACTGTAATCAGTAAGGTTATTAAAGTCTCAAACATGACAGAAAAGCCAGTTTTCTCATTTTCAACTACAGCATCTCGCCTATGCCCACATAGTCTGTTGCTTCAGTCTCTCGCTGCTCCTCCAATATATCTAATGACTAGATATAGTTCACAAGCAAAAGGTTGCCTACAAAATGTTTTTCAAATGGGATAGGTTTGAATTATGTTTTGTAAACCTTCCCAAGCTACTAAGAGGGAAGAGACGTGAGCTGATGCAACTTGCATTCCCTTCGCTGGATGATTGTGTTCAGGCGCTGTGATAAGAGTCTGGCAACTCTCTTCTCCTTTCCTGATTCGATTAGCCGTAAGCTAAGGTCAGCGGGAAAGTGTGGAGCAATTCTCCACCACCAAGGTCCAGCGTCTCGGAACTATTTGCAACAAGAACACATTACTGTTCTGGGGCCAAGTATTTTCCAGGTCACTCTGTAGTCTGCCGCACCGTCAGAAGTGTCTCAGTTCCTCTCCAGCTACGCCTCCGCCAAGGTGGAGATTTATATACAGTCCCAGGGATCACCAGCAGCCTGCCTGTCCCTCTGACATATGATATTGCGCGTTCCACGTCAGGCAGCTTGCCGCCTCTAACAGGCCAGAGCAGCTGGGGTCCTGCTCCCAGTGGACAAACAGCGGAAGCAAGGTTTCTTGATATGACGTCGTTGATCTTACTGTGTCTTGTGTACCGGCCAGCAGAACTCTTTTAATGTAATGCGTGTTGGTCATGCTAGTCAGCCACGCGTCTGGAGCGGATGCACTGTGGTACTCAGAGTACACAGGCTTAAAACAAAATGTGGAGCATGTGGGTTGAGAGGAGTGGTAAGGGGAAGTATAGAGACCCCTTGAGTGGGGAGGCTACTACAGTTCGATGGCTTTCCTTCCTTATACAGGTTATATTTTGGTCCTGTATGGCTGAGGCTCGTAAGATCTATTCCTGACTGAACAATTGCTCCAAAAATACTTCGACTGCATCCACTGTAAATACTGTAACCTACCTGGAGAGATTCCCCCGGTAAGTAGGTCATCACCGGCTTGGTCCAGCCTGGCTGAGGCATTACTCCCTCGTTGGATTTAGCTCAGCTGGTTTACCTGTGGATCCTCAGGGAAGTGGGTCTGTATACGCTATCCACACGGTTATTTCAGACTTTAGCTGCACGGATCACATCAAGATCGTACGCACCTGACCTCCCCTGGGAATCCAGCAGCATTTCAGGCACCGGTTCGCTGGCAGCCTGGAATGGGAGATAACAAAACTGGAATAGCAGTGTGGGAGGCAGCGCGGACCCCAGTACCACCCAGTCCAGCAGGAGGGGTCACGGAGGTTCAAGGTCTTCTCAAACGATGACCTCAGAGTTTTATCGTATCCTCTGAGTCTGTCCTTTCTCAAAGGTCCCCAAGAAGTAGAGCACTGTCAGTGACCTTCAACACCTGGTGAAGAGGTGGAGGGCGTCCTGGACATTTATTGCGGTGTTGATTTTGACTGCTAACCATGATGGGTCTTCTGCGTTTTCATCTAAAATGACATCCATTATCCTGACACCCAAGGGCGCATTGGGCAGGATGCTGTCTTCCGGGTTCATACCCGAAGCTCCAGGCAATAATGGGAGTAACCTGCAAGCAATGTATATATAGATTCCATTTACGTATATTGTATATACATATGCAATAATGACGTTCTTTCAGGAATGCATTCATCAGAGAGAATATTTCTATCATTCTAAATCTCTCAGCATTTTGTAACATTTGATTCTTTGAATGAAATTTCCAGCTGGCAATGGTAACAATATTAGATCATGTCCTTCGTTTACTTAACAGGGTTGAAACATCTGGTATACAGAAGAAAATACATTATGCATATCAGGTTAGGGAGGGTTTGATTAGGTCATTAAGGTAATAACAGTTAGGCAGAGTACTAAGATATTGGATATTGATTTAATCATAAATGATGATATACTATTGTGTCTTGAAGACATTGAGAATTCGTGTAAATGTTTTCTTAAACCAAAATAGACAATTGTGATAACTGGGGAATAATTGCATTACCAGATGTCATACTGTAAACGTTGTAATATAATAAATGAAAATGAAGTTTTAAAGATATTGAATAATTAAGAATTATATTGGAATATCCAACCGTTCTATGTAACAAAGAGCAATACATTTACAAGGTTATATCAAGAGAGAAAGATCTTTAGTAGCAATATCGGTTATCGGAAGCAGTAGAGGATTGCCGATAACCTCTAGTGTTCCTCTGAATCAATTCCTTCACTCGTGGACAAAAGATTCGTTTTTGGGTCTAAAATACACCAGCTTCAGTGCCAATATCCGATACGGTACTTGTAAATTATTTACAAGTTACAAATTTGATACGCCTCCATATTAGAGAGCATATGTGTGTGTGTGTGCGTGTGACTCCACAAGAATATAGCCAAAGGTGTTTATTACTTTTGCACCACAAATACTTCTAAAAAAAGTTTGATTTCAGTCATGACGGAACGGTTTAGAGACAATGACGCCCCACAACCAACGCAGCGCTGGGTCGCTGACCTCTGACCAGAAATATCCGACCCACAGTTTTCACTGTTTATCCTCTCGTGTGACAACTGTTGTGCGAGTGTCAGAAAGTTTTCGACAATAGCCTGGTGGATGAGTTTGCTGCCTCTGTGAAGCTATTTCGTTTTTATGGTGAACTGATTTTCAAACGTATGGCTATAGATATGAAGTCAGACTGTATATCTTTTAACGAATGGATGTAAACCATTATAAGAAGTATATATGTATGCGAATCAATATTCGTTTGATCAATGCATGGATAAAAGCCCTCAATACGTTGTTGACCGTGGATTGCTGTTGGGCCTCAGGAGCAGGGTCGCAATGTCGTTTAAGGCACCGAGAACTACAAGCTATCATCCAAAGGTCATGAGTCCTTCCATATAATAACCAGGGGCTAAGACTGTGTTCCTGACCTGAGGAATGGAGGCAAGGAGCAAATAGAACAGTCGGAAACTGAAGGCGGTAATGATTTCCAGGAGTTGCCTTTGGCCCAGAGGGGATCCAGAGACTATTGTACATCCAGGGACTTCCAGGAAAGGATCCAGTGATCTCTAATCCGATGTGTGTGAACCTTTGCTTCAAGAGTCACAAGACATCCCCACTGTGCTTCCACCAAGCTTCCAGGAGGGTCTGACTAAGCCTTCAGGAAACATCCAAGCTGTAATGACTTCCAGGAATCACAGCTGGCCCAGGAAAGATCCAGCGGCTACTCTACTACCAGGCTCTTCAGGTAAGGGATCCAGTAATGTTCCCTGCTTGAAGTTTATGAACCTGTGCCTCCAGACTCTCAAAAGATCCCCAACGTGCTTCCAGCAAACCTCCAGGGGGAAGGGTCTGGAAATATTTCCAGGAAACTTCCAGGGACGCTATTCTGTGCTCGAAGGTTCCCTTGTAAGAAACAATTATGGACAACATATTCTGTTGTCAGTGATCTCAAACAAGAGTTATCAGTTCGATACAACAAATGAAGAACCAATAGAATTACTTGCTGTGTAGACCAGCTTGAGATTATCACCTGCGGGAGTCTCAAGGAACATCTTGCCCAGCCGTCCAGCGCTGCTGGTACAGGACTGGAGGGAAAACATGCGGCAAGAATATGAAAATAACCATCCCCAAGAGCAACATTTTAATATAATTTCTAATTCGCAGAAGGGCCAAATGAGGGCGTCTTTTTAGAGTCTTCTCAGGGATCCTTCCCGTGGACAAGTTCGACTCGGTTATGTAGGCTTTCCATTCGTGGAATTCAGTCTTTAACGCCTTTATAGCTGAACAAGAACTTATAATAATCATCCTATATAATCAAAGCAGCGCTTTCCAGTATCTTCGGAAAGCCAGCTCAAGGAAACAGTCCTTTTCCTAACAGGTTATAGACCTGCGGTTTCTTCCGACGGCCTTCCAGGCTCTCGTCTTCTTCGTTTCTCCCCACAGTCGACCATTCAGACGGTAGTGTCCTGTGATGGCCAGCCATCCAGCCTTCCGTAACTTCTCCCCGCTCCTCTTCCCATCGGCCTAGTTCCAGGGATATATGACCAAACTTCTTTATCCCTATGTAAGCGAGGTCAGACCTCTCCTTCCCACTCTGGTAGTCTGTAGGGCATTACACTTACAGCGTTGAGCTCCAAGATCTCAAGTTCAAGAGTGAAGTTTCAGGAAGTTTACTTCAACATAAGAGGCCATAATTTAAGTCTCGGTTCCTCTTCAACCTTGAGGGTCGGCAGCGACAGCTCTTCGTCCCCTCTAAGGAATCCCAGATGTAAAGATTTGTGGCCAGAACTTCTCTTTTCCTTTTCTTTTTTGTCTCTTGTTAGACGTACGTATATATATTTTTTTTCTTTTCACGAGACAAAACGCAAATTGACCTACATATAGGAAAGTGCTCATTAACCACAGTATTTGTCTAGAGATTCCACACGTAACGTATTACCCATTTGTGAAGAGCTGGACGATGTTTGGAACGCTGATGATACGTTGCATCATCCCCTGACTCATGGCTTTTCCCGGCGGGACAATCTCCTTCTCGCTGTCCATCACAGACCTAACTTACGCCTTCCCCTCCCAAGAGGCCAGAACCCAACTTGGACCTCCAAAGACTAACTCAGACTTCTCAAGTTTCCGGGCGGCAAGTGTTAAGGTAACTTGTGCCTTGGAACCACAAGGACCTCGTGTTCTGGAGGAATTATTGTGTCCAACACGTTGTAATGACATGGAAATGGAAGCATAACTTTGCTGTTTCACAGTTCAGGGAACACTTGGGTTAGGCAACGCTGGCACTGTGGAGAAGTGCTTCTGTAGTGGAGGAAGGTGTTGCGGGAGTGCACGATTGTATGCGGTAATGTAATGGTTGCTTGTTGTGGTGTGGTATGGCATGGTGATTGTATGGTGTAGTTGATGCTTGTGGTGGTATGCAAGAGGCGTATGGTGTATACACTGGTGTGGGTGATTATCTGTGTTGTGGTATGTAGACTGTGTATGGTAATGTAAGAGGATGTAGGGGTTTAGTGTAGAAGTGTGAGAGCTGTGTGTAATGGTGTTGTGGTTGTGTGCAGTGGTAATGAGGTTTGTGGAAAGGAGGTCGTCTGTAGTGTTGTTTAGATCCTTTGTGTAGTGGAGTGGGAATGATATGCAGTGGAGTAGTGGCTGGGTATCTGTGCATATTAACGTAGTAGTTAAGCACGTGACGTGAGGTGGTTAAGCTGGGTAACTACACAAACCAAGTGATGTATATAGCATACATCGTCTTACATTACTGTATTGGCTGATACAGTTGTGCAGTTGGTGTATGCTGCAGAATGTATTTTCGTGATTGTGAAACAAATACTGCATATTTGTTTGTCATCATAATATTTTTTCTGTTTTCCTTGGCATAGTGAATAACGCACACACACACACACACACACACACACACACTACGAATGTGGGTACCATACAGAAGTTCAAAAAGTTGTTTAGCATTAGAGAGTGTTCAGGAGATGGGACCCTATGAGTGTTTACTCCCTCCCCGTACAGTGCAAATTGGTAATTACATAATCACCAGGACAGAGTACATAGCAATGGCGTATATGCTGTTGCTTCGATCTGTCAACGCAGGTTCAAAGACACGAATAAGAAAAGAGGATGAAAGGTAGTTCCGATCCATTTCAATCGTCTCTTGAAGAAAAAAAAATTCTATTAATTCAATTCAAAGATTAAAGTTTAATATGGACCTCCTCGTCGTCAAAGTTTTATGGATTGATACGAAAGTTTTCTCTAGTATGTAAACTGGCCAAACTAGCGAACGTCGAGTTATAACGTTAACGAAACTTGAGTGGCCAGAGCGAACGGGGTCCGTGTATGAATCAGTTTCGAACATACGTAGACTGACTCTTCGTTAGCTAACCAACTACACCGAAGTAACGTAGAGAGAGAGAGAGAGAGAGAGAGAGAGAGAGAGAGATAGTACTGCTCCATATGAAGCCTTAATCATTACTGGGTAAAGGGAACCAACGTCTTGGTCAAAGTTAAAGGGCACCAGCTACCCGTGACAACGCTGTTGGTGTGACGTGTGACCCACCAGGATGGCCTCTATCACTGCTTCTCCTCCTCCTCCAGCTGACGGGGGATCAATTCGCCTTGTTTGACCTCTGGTCTGGGTCACTGTGTCTCGAGGGTCAGGGTTGTGGAGTTTCTATGTGTCTTTCTCAAGAAGCTACAGCAACTCTACAACTTTGTATCTGTTGATAGTAGGGCTGTGAGTCGGTCCTCTCTCTCTCTCTCTCTCTCTCTCTCTCTCCCTGAGTCTGTTAATAACGCGTCTGTGACTCGACCCTCTCGTGGAAGTTACTCTGCCTGTTGAGTGCATCCTGGCACCACACGCGTCTGGCCTCGGGGGGGGTCCACCTCGGGTTACGTCCTCCGGGGGCGCTGCACGAGCTGGGAAATCAGGAAATTGCCTGTTTCAGCTGCGGCGTAGAGGATGGGGGAACAATGAAGGAGGGACGGGGAGAGGCAGGAGAAGGGAAGAAGAAGAAGAAGATGTGAGAAACGGACAGAGGGGAAATGTAAGAGAAAGCAGAGAGATATAAAGCAAGAGAGAGAGAGAGAGAGAGAGAGAGAAGAATGTACGAAATCATCTACTGTGAAAGAATTCTATGAGAAAAGATACATGCAAATGTCTCATTTTTTCATCTCACAAAAGAAGGAAAGAAAGATTGTGAATGTCTGAGGAATAAGGTGGGAGGAAGTGGAAAGGAAACAGGAGTTGAGATTGATAAGAGGAATCTGCCTGACCTGTCTGAAACCATTAGAATTTTATCCCACCATCTGGGTTCGCCAGGAGCTGAGTGTTTCTCATTTTTTCCTCTCTCTCTCTCTTTCTTTCTTCCTCTTCACACATTCCCCGTCTTCCTTTCTCAAGATCGTAAACCTTAACATTATATTTTTTTTGTACGCAGAATAGCACCCATAGCATCGCATTTCTGAAGAGATATGTTTAGATATATCAGACTGACGAGTTGTTCAAACCTCGTTAGAAGAGAATAACCAAATAATCAACAAGGAATACAAAGAGGATTTCCTTAGAGGAAAAAGAAGAAAAAGAAAGGAAAAGGGAAGGAGTTCATAAGATGTAAAGAGACAGTCAAAAAAGAACTACATGTGGTACAACAGAAGAAGAGAAGGATAATCTAAAAATGCAGACATTGAAGGAAGTAGTAAGGTAATGAGTTATAGCCTGTGACACAGCAAGAAAGAAAGATACTCAAATGTAAGATAAGGATACGATGAATAGAGAGCTAATGGAGATATGGGAAACCAAGGTATTTATCGGGTGGTTGAAAGTCATTATATGGGGTAATTGGTTAATCAAAGTGCTATGCCACTGGCCAGCCGGCAGTCTAGCCCGTTAGCCTTAAATTCCTATATATCTAGGTTGTAATGCTTACCCTAGATATCCAGTCCTGCCATCTGATTCGTTGATAGATAAGAATTTCTCTTCATTATCCCACTCATAGTGTATGAATCGCACTGATTAATATCCACCCTTTTTTTTCAGCCAGATAGGTAAACTGATGATATGTGTAGATACTATAGCTCATTTAGAATTAGGTGGTTAAATCTGAAGTTGAAGTCGCATTCAGTACGAGGGATACGGACGAGTTGTTGATCGATGTTTGGGCCCCGCCCATCCAGACCCAGACGAACTCACGAGCCCCACCGACTACAGCTGTTGTGGTAGACAATATTCATGACCCCAGCTGTTGTGGTAGACAATATTCATGACCGATGTTGTGGTATTCAATATTCATGACCCCAGCTGTTGTGGCAGACAGTGTTCATGAACGCAGCTTTTGTGGTAGACAATACGCATGACTCTAACTTCAGATGTTGCAGATGAGATGGCTGTTTGAAAATGATATGTGAAGACTGGCACCAGAGTCGATGCTGATGGTGAGGGATAATTATACGAATGAAAACCTGCAGAAGGATTTGTTGATATTATTATCAAAGATTATTTTCTATACTGAACTCTGGTGTTTCTGGTTCTTATATGCTTTAGATAATAATTAGTGGCAGTGTATTCATCTGCATGCAAGTGTCGACGCATTGAAATAGCCCAATACAGTACAGTAACACACACGCCCGATCTGTGCCAGTAACGGCACTCAAGAACACATACCCGACCCGTGCCAGTAATTGCAGCCCGAGAACACGCACGCCCGACTTGTGCCAGTAATGGCATCCTTTAAGAGATGTCAGTGACAAGAGCCCGTGCCAAGTTTAGTATTGACGAGTCTTGACACACTGACACACACACACACACACACACTCATCTCTCTTTCAAGAGCACATGCATAAATGAGAGTGTACGTGGTCTCAGGGTCAACACCTGAAGAAGGCGTTGATGACTTTTCGGTCGTTGGATGAAGCCTGACGGTGACGGCCTTAATGACTCTGGCAATTGATGGGCGTAAATCGCTAACGACCAAACAACCATCGTACTTCCTCATCAGCTCAACATCTTTCTATTCAGCCACTGTCTCCCCGTTTATCTGTTTGTCAATCTACTTTTCTGTTGACCTCTCGTTGTATCATTTTCCTCTCTTAGTCCCTCTCTCTATTCGTCTGTGTCTGTCTCTGTATCTTTCTGTCTGTTTGGTCTATCTGTTCTATACGTGTCTGTGTATCGTACAGTACAGCCATCGTAACGGCAGATAGACGGTGAACGAGTAATTAGGAATAAAGTAGTTTAGCCCAGCAAGTGCCTTAGTAAAGAAAGATTAGGAATAAACCAGTCTAACCGTGGGGCACTTGAGCTGAGGAGGTGTCATGGAAATACATGTGTAAGCAGAAAGAAAATGCTTAAGCCAATCGAGTTCAGTGACAGCACACGAGTAAGTAGAGAGGAAGTACCTTGGGCAAGAGAGTTTGTCTGTCGTGAGAGTACGCGACCAAGCCCCAAGGAAGTCTCTAAACCGATAGACTATCGTGACAGTACCACTCTGGGTACGATGGTGGCGTGACGCACCTCGCCTACGGCTACATAACTCAGATTATGGCAGGTTAATTTGTGTGTGTGTGTATGTGTGTGTGTGTATGGTTTTAGCCCGCCACAGCGTCTACATGGGAGGCTCGCGTGTCTGAAGGATGTGTGGCGAGACTTCACCGTACTCATATAACACAGCAGTTCGGCCAGTATTACGTGGGTTTGCCGATTGTGGGATGAACACAAGGAAAATTGTTCTCGTGAGCAGAACTCAGAGCATTAGCTGCAGAAAAGAGAAAGAGAACCAACGACCTGTCCAATGTGTCTATTTACAAGGGCATTGTTCCTGCACGGAAGGGTAGCGTCTTTGCTCGGGTGTATGTGTCTACTGGCGAGAACAATGTGTCTGTTAAAGTGAGCGGTTTGACTGGATCTGTCTGCCAGTTATGGTAGCATGTCTGCTGGTGTGTCTACAGCCCTATAGGGCTTTCCTATTACCAGTCTGTCTGTCTGTCTGTTAATGACGTAACTGGCTATTAGTCTCCTGTGTCCAGGCCAACCCTCCTCAGGTTACGTTCTTGTGGAAGGAACTTTATCCGCTCAATATGGCAACCCTCACCCCAAGCACTTTACACCCCAGCAACGCTACCCCCCTCCTTCCCGTTTTCTCTCAACCCTAACAAGGCAAAAAGTTTCTCTTATCCTGATGGTAAAAGTTTGGTATAACTTGACTCTGCTTACCGATGGAAGTTTTTCAAGCGATTGCATAACAATATCAGCTTTTCTGGTAAGAGAGAGAGAGAGAGAGAGGCACACAGACAGACAGACACAGGTCGATCTATGTCCGACAACTCAATGAAAATTCAGCTGTCTTTACTTAAATCTATGCCTGAAATTTGATCTCTCATGGAAACTCTTTTCAGTTGATTGCTTTTAACGGTGTGAAAAGCTTTTGTTATGGAGTGGTTGCTTTCACGTGCTATTGGGATTTTGTAAAGCTACGGCTGTTGGGGCTAAACAACAGCGGGATTACGTGGAAGCAGCTTGTTAATATTGTGGGAATTTATGCATAGCTTAATTGTCATATGTGAGCTTTAATTCCATGGCAGTAAGTCCAACTTACAATGCAGAATATGAAAACGGGGATTCGAACACCTACACAAACGTACTGACGTTATTCTCTTTAGAGTTAGTTTGAATATCTAATCTCACAATAAAGATATTTCAGTTAGAAAGCAATGGCCGTCTTCCAGGTCATCTCAAGTGCAGACTTATATGAACTAGATACAAGATTCCTGTTGAGCAGGAAATTTCCTTTACAGCAACAAGAAATTAGTGTTTAATTTTGTAAAGATACATTTCAATTTGTCCAACGAAAAATATTAGCCTTATTTAATCTCTTGACAAAGATAGACAAAAATGAAGCCAATTACCGAAACTGCTGTAGGAAATATAATCCATATTTATTCTCGTACCAAACATGGACAAAAATGAAGCCAATTGCATGTCACAAGAGAATAATTTCCAGTTGTTGGAGTTGTTACGCCGGGTTGTGGTCACGGCCGCCGGCCGTGTGACATGTGACCTTTAATCCTGTTTCCCTGAACTCCTGACAGGTCAAGGATC
Organism: Panulirus argus; assembly: GCA_038088735.1. NCBI lineage: Eukaryota > Metazoa > Arthropoda > Malacostraca > Decapoda > Palinuridae > Panulirus > Panulirus argus. The sequence goes on along the minus strand of JAYMFT010002259.1, from coordinate 22,114 downwards.
AAGGAAAGGTCACATCTCTTCCTTTCCTAATAACCGTTACCTCATTCCTTTACCTACATCTCCCTTCTATAATTGTTCCTCTCGTTACCTAACAGCTTTATCATCTCTCTTACCCTAATGTTATAGCTTGCCTTTCTCAGATCTTCCCTTCCTCCACACCCTCTCCCATGCTTGTCCCTCCCATTACACCTTTCCCATCACACTACAACATAGCTAAAATCCCAAGATTTTCTTGACCATCAGAGGTACGCATTGATACTGAGATCTTCTGGTGATTTGGCATCTGGGGACAAAAAAAAAAACGTTCTGGACACTTAAGCTGTCTAGTAATTTGACCCACATCTGTCAGACTCTCATACTTGACACAAACTGTCCAGCAAATTGGCCTTGACTGGACAAAATGAACATCAGGGTTATATTGTCAATAGGTGACTGCAACGAACAGGTAGAATTTTATTATCAAATACAAAGGATTATGTAAACCATTAATGATAAATTTAGAGACATCAGAGACATAATCGACCATTAAGTCATTTGGACCAGTTCTAAGGGCGAGGGAAAATGAATATATTCCTGCGAAAATATATTGTGCTAATCATTTGTACGGGAGACCAGTAGTTATCATGATATTACTTTCACCACCTGAGAGGGAGAGATGATTAATTAATTCTAGGCTTGATAGTCTGTTAATCAAAAGCCTTTGTCGTTAGAGTCTACAAAAGGAATTACAGTGTAGTAATATTTGGCTTGTGCAGAGGACAATGATTCCAAAAATATTTTTTAATACATATGATAATGTAGAATAATTTGGTAGACCATTTTCCAATTCATTATATTAGAATTATCTTCTAAAAGGACCGAGAAAAGGGATATGCCTCTCCAGTAATGAAGTCATTCTACCCCTGACTATTCCCTATTCTCACACATCTGTTCTCGTACCACAGTTGGTTAGTCTGTACCACAACAAGTCCCTCCCTCCCCTCAAAGGGCTGGCGTGTCAGATCACCTTATCACGTGCCAAGGAGCTGTGTGTGTGTGTGTGTGTGTGTGTGTGCTTTCCAAAAAAACCTTAGGTGGGTCCAGCAAGCGCGCTTACCTTGGGAAGGAACTTGATAATAATCATTAACTTCACACGTGTATGCGGCACTGGAGTCCCTACCCCCACATTCCAGTCCCCCCCACCTCACACACACACACACACACACACACACAGATGTTACAGATGTTACAGATGTTGGAGTATATATATGACAAGCGTTAAAGATGTTGGAGGAGTAGTTATTACAAGTGCTGCAGAAGTTGAAATATATGTTATAGGTGTTACAGATGTTTGAGGAGATGTTACAAGTGTTACAGATGTTGGAGGAGATGATGAAATGAGTTATAGATGTTGAGATACATGTTATGGGTTACGGAAGCTGGGGAGAAATTGTCGCAAGCGTTCCCAAGGTCAGACAGTAGTCGTTCCAAGCTCTGGACAAACAGCGAGGGCCCCAAAATAGCGCTTAGTGTAGTCAACTTCTTACTCCTTTCATTTTCTCTTTCTGCTGCGTGAGCGCGCGTCGCAAATCTTGCAAGCTGGGCGTGGATGAGGGCTCGTTTGGAGCTTCCTTGCTTGCTTGCTTGCTTGCTGGGTTTTGCTCGCTTGCATGCGGGAGTGGGCGACGAGGGTGGCTCCCTGGAAGCTAAACACTGGGGAGTCGATCCTCAACACCATGATTATCACCATCGGTCTTGGGGAACTTAATTTTCAGCAGCTCCTGTCTAGTTCTTTGCCGAGCTGTTGTGGTGGGGTCTTTTTAATCCTTATGGTGCTCTCTCTCTCTCTCTCTCTCTCTCTCTCTCTCTCTCTCTCTCCATTTATGTGAAACTACATTCCCCAGACACGTACAAGTTACACTTTCTCTTCGGCGTTCTCCACGCCATCTGCCTCACCAACCTTACAAACTTCGATTCAACACATCACAAGACCCGCAACTTCTACACAGAAGACAATGAACACTTCATCTGTCTCATACACACCTTGCGGAGACATACAAATAACGCCACCACACTTTCAGACCTGTGGTTCCTCCCAGTGGACTAGTCTTGCTTCCTGAGCGCTGCTGGAGCCCCATAGATGGGGATACCGGTGCAGGAAGGTAAGATAAGGGTAGAAAAAAATATAAAGGAGAGAAAAGGGTGATCCCTGGTCCATCTCATTCTAGTGAGGGAAGTGACTTCCCTGTATTTTTACGCTTGGCTTTACCGCCATGAAAATTGGGTCGCGCCAGCACTAATTATCTTCGTCTAACCTCGTAATGGGGTTCATGGGCCGTTACCTGGAGGAGAGGAAGGATATGACGGCGAATAACGTTGTTAACCCCCATTAATGGGGACACCCTCGAGACTCTACCCCCTGGTGATGTAATGGGGGACTCTGACGCGGATGTTGAGGAGGTTATGAGGGTGTTCATGATGGCTGATTATGGGGGTACTGATGAGAGAGAGAGAGAGAGAGAGAGAGAGAGAGAGAGAGAGAGAGATGTCACTCTCATTCCATGAAATTACGACTCCCATGTAGTTCCCCTCTAGTGCCACCATCTCCTGCTCTCACTCTCACCCACTTTCCCTTCCCTCTCTTTCGCTTCCTCTTTCCACTCCCTAATTCGTCCCCTATTTCCTCTTACGTCGATGCCAATTTACTCCCTTTCCTACACGGATCTGTGGACATTTCCTCCCATGAGGTAATTCGAGTTTATCTCCACACATATTCAAACCCCGCTGTCAGCTGTCTGACGCCCTCACGCCCTCCCCCCTCCACCCTTCTCTCCAACCTGTCAGCCGTCCTATGCCCTCCTCTCCCTCCCCCCCTCCCGAACTGTCAGCTGTCTGGTGCCCTCTTTCCCCCCAACTGTCAGCTGTCTGACACACGTAGCGTCTCCCATCATCACTGTAGTAGCCTGACGTAGTCTCTCGCTAGAAATCCCACGCACCTCTTCAACACGACCTTCCATGCATCCTACAGCAAGATCTCCCACGCACTCTACAACAAGACCTCTCACGCACTCTACTAAGAGACCTTCCACGCACTCTACAATACACGCTACATGCGGTGCACTTTGACCTTACCTTCAACCTAAATTAGAGTACAGAATCAACAAGGTCATACGAGGGTCACACATTTGTACTTCAACAAGGCTCTTTTCTTCTTTGATATGAATAGGTAATTTCGGACGTCCGTGGTTGTGCTTTTCGGTCACATGTAATTCAATAATGCTATGTGGCAACGCACTCTTGGTTCCGGAGTTCGTTTCGTACCCAACATGCTCCCAGAAGACGCTGTTGAGGGACTTGCGTATCAAAGCTGTCTGAGTATACAGCTGGGGCAAGATGGGGAGTTAGAATGAGGGACAAGGGGAGAAGGGGACCAGAATGGGGAGACTAGCTAGAGTTGGGGGGTCCTAGAACAGGGAGATCGGAATCGGATTACAAAAGCGGGAGTCTAGAATAGGGGACGAAAATGGAAAGTCTAGAATTAGCGGACAAAATGTAGATGACGAGCGTCCATAATCAGGGCATTTGAACGGAGAACCACAATGAAGGTTCCATAATGAGATACCAAAGTTGGGGTCCCATAATGTGGATAGGAATAGAGAAGAGAATGAACCTATTTGGAAGGCAGTGGGAAAAGTTGCTTTGAAGTGTGTGGGTAGATTAGGTGGACAGAGTAGTGTCCCGGAGAGTAGGTGGTTGGGAATAGGTGGGGCCAGCAGGTGGTATGCTGCAGGGAATGAACATGACAACACGTGTCATGTTCGTCCGGACGTGCACTTTCAACAAGCATCGACAACAGACCAAAACAAGCCGGATGAACGGGTACAGATACCGGCTACTACGTCATGCATGTGTTAAGATATATTAGAAATTCCGGATTTCAGAGGATTTCGGGTAGTTGAATGTCGGATGATAGGGCTTCTCACTATATCAGAGGATTCCGGATAACTGAATGCCGGATAATAGAGCTTCTCTTGGATCCCAGAGGATTCCGGATAGCTGAATGCCGGATAATAGGGTGTTTCCTAAAGGGCGTAACCTCAATACCGAAAAAGGATTCAGAGTAAGTGTAGATGCAGGTTGGATATCTATAGATCAAGGACACTTTTATCTTGTGTATGACGAATATGTAGGTGTAGTGTATCTTTCTCTGTACAGAATTAGCATTTATGCAGCGGTGTAAAAAAATGGTGTATGAATATTTTTTTTAGAGTGGTATCTCGTAACAGAATAAGGATCTGGTGTAAATGTGTGAATTGTGTATGCAAAACGAGGGAATAACCTGATTCCATGTTGTGACTTCAGTGTTTAGTGTTGGCAAACAGCGAGAAGTTAGACAACAACAAGTTTTCAGTGTTTACATGTGTCAATAAATGCTGTTTTTTCATGGGCTCTGATGGATCACACGAAGCTGTGAGATGAGCGTGTGCAGCTCTGGCGTTCATTTCGCTTGAAACACGTGAGTCAGAGCGATGGAACTCCTTCCAGATTTCTCAGTCCCTGGACGATGCCCTGTGTCTTACTTAAGTCCCGGAGGGTGAAGAAGGAAGCCATTAGATGTAGAAGGATTTTCCACATTCTTCCTCATGCAGTAAATGATACAGTATAGCGGAAGCATCATGTGGCAAAATGATACATTAACACTGACGATTGTACGAAAAATACGGTCGACTGAGATGGGGCGAACTCCCGCTTCCACAAACGCCAGAATATTGAGAAATCGTTCACTGTAGCACCATAAACGCCATGATCCCCGCCTCTGTAAACACCACAAGACACACACACACCCACACACACACATTACACCAACACCATAAATCTATTAGTCAGGTGTGTGGACACAGAACACACAGACGAACACCGGGAGCTGACCATAAATACAATGGCCGTGCACAGCGCACATTAAACGCAGTGACCCTTCTCCCCCAGCGACCACTATGAATGGATCACGGTAGAGGGACGTTATGAACGCTGTTTACAAGCAGGGTTTCGATATTTGTAGTGTCTCACTGAAGACATGTGTCTTCCTGAACGTCCTTTGTTACCCCAAGTGAGGACCGTGTTTCACGAATCCCTTGCTGGTAGATAAGATCACTGTAAAGTAATATTCTGTAATCTGTGAGTAGGACAGAAGAATATCCTTTAATGCCGGGAATTCATAGCCGAGCCATGTCAACGAGCGTTGACACTTAACACGGCACTGTTGACTCCTTGAATGCCAGGAGCCAAAACCATTGTTCACTCCTCCAGTCCAGTATGTCATAACAAACAGCTTTAGCCCTTTGTTGTGCTCATAGGTCACACATGTGTCCGAGTGTGAGGGGGGGAAAGGAAAGGTGGAACGATTTAAAGGATTATGGAAGGAGATACAGAGGATATAGAACACAATTTGGCTGTCCATCTAGCGGAGATCGTTATCCATAGTAAGCTATTTGTGGGTGAATGATATATTCATTCATATGTTTATCATCTTCACATATAAAGATTCTGTTCTTTTTATATGAAGCAGCTATGATAATTGTGAAGCAATAGTAACAGAACTTAATCCCGAAATATATTATATAAAATGTGACAAAAAAAACTCGTAAAAATTATAAAGAAAAATCCTAAAAATCCCTAAATCTAATCTACCCATAATTCTGTTTCCCAGTTTTTATCTATTCATTTTTATTTTTTACCTGTAACTGCGCCAACTATTTTATTGAATACAGAATGAAATGATTGCATTCTTTAAAGCCAATGACTCTATTTTGACGTGCAGCTTCCGGGGATATGCTTTCAGCATTTATAAAAGTTGATAAACAAATATTTATTCAAAAAGGCAGCGATTCACGTTGTTAAAAATCCAACATATAGTTGCAACTTTATCATCAAGTATCACTCATGGAAGAATTCAGTCCTATCTCTAATTCTGAATACAACTTACTTAAGCATGTATTTATGTATCCATCTTTCTGTCCCTCCCATTGGCTGGATTAGGTATATGCAGCATTCGAAATGACACATACACACACACATATACTCAACTCATGCCCAGTGAATGCAACACGCACTTGCACACTTGTTAAAGCTCCTTCTCATACTTTTTCGTTTTATCTAGTATGTTGACTCGATCCGTATACGTATGTTTGTGTGTGTGTGTGTGTGAATCATCGGGACACTATTTTTCGGCGTCAGATATCATTGCATAATAATTATCACCCAGATGGCTGTAATATCACAGAGGAAAATTTAATATAAATGTAAATAACCCTGTGCTGTAAACAATGTAAATATGCACCTATATATATATATATATCCATCATGAAAAGCCCGGGGGCGTTCTGAAGGTAAAATAATAGTGCTTTTTTTTTTTTTTTGAGGCTTTGGTTTAGTAATGTGAAGGAGCGTATAGCGTATTTAGAATCTCTAGAATCTATAAATGACTGTAGCTATGGTTGTGTTGTGTACATATGTCGCCTCTGTTTTACAATGAAGGTGGTGTATGTAACATCGTACTGGATATCATTCACTGAATAATGTATAGAATATGAGATCATGCTTCGTATACATATACTTTTATAGAAGCAGTCAATTCTGTTGTTATACGGCCTTTCGTTTTCTGTGATAACGAGCGTGTGTATAAGATTCGTATATTCGTGTCTGGTTAACGTTGTGTGCTTTGTTGCTATTACTGTTGCAGAGCCGTGCTGGAGGTGCGGTGGTGTGTGAGGCGAAGTGCAGTGCAGAATGTGTTGGGTGATTAACATAAGGAAACACGAAGGAGTTAGAAATATCAAGGGAGCAAAGAAACGATGTTGGGAAAATGAGAAGGCATTACCAAACATGAGGAATGGTGGTAACAGAAAGACTTGTGGTGGTGTGAAATGGGGTGGAGGTCCCTTCACTGTGGATTAAGGGAAGGATTTACCACAGTGAATTGGATTAAAAGGTTATGGCAGTGTAGACTAAGGAAGGGATTTAGCAACTGGTGATTAGCAAAGGGCAAGCGTCTCGTGATGTGGACTGGAGAAGTGGAAGGGAATCAGATTGGTCTCTAGGGATTAGTGAAGGGGTGTAAGACTGTGGATTGGGACAGTACTGCGCATCGAGGGATGAGATGATTGGATTTGGGGTACTGGGATTAGGGCGGGGTTTGTCCCCTTCCTGCCCCGAGCATGCAAATCAAGCTCACTGCTGACACAGGTCCCGACACAGTGAGTTCGGATAAGAGACTAAGAACGAAGATAACGTGGACAAGAGGAAGGGAAAGGCTCTTGTGGAAAAGTAGGGACCATAACCGTACTATACCACGAGAGCCATGAGAGGATATGCGAACACAGGCGAAAAGCCGCGCTGGAGCCAAAGAAATGAAGCCTTAAATGATCAGCAGCGTCGAGGGGTAGTAGAACGCGGACCGAGAATTGGTGTTTAGCTTCGTGATGATGAGATTTATGGTAACGAGATGGACGACACGTCTGGCGGGAGGAGGGGAATGAAGACCGGGAAGGAGGAGGGCCTGGAAATAGGTCTGTAGAGAGAGAGAGAGAGAGAGAGAGAGAGAGAGAGAAAGAGAGGACTGTGGGTTACCGCTGAGGACATTCTAATGTTGGGAACGTAGTTCTTAAGGATGATGACACGGTGGTCTTCGGAATGTTGGTAAGTCAGCCTCGGAGGTGTTGGTAAGGTTTTGTCAGGGTGGCGGTGGCGAGGTTGTGGCAAGATAATGGCGTTGGCATAGTTTGATGGCTTGCGTTGGCAGTGACAACCATGAGGGACGCTTCTGCCAACACTGCTCTTAGTCGTATCAATAACAGTAGACAGAGAGAAAGAGAGTGCTGGCAAAGGATATGATAATACACAGGTCGCGTTGGCAGGGGAGGCGGGAAAGGCGGAAAAGTGTTGGCAAAAGTTATGGTGGAAAGAAAGAAAAAGAATGGTGTGATATCTTTTTTTACTCCTACCATTAACAGAGTCATTTTCGAGTCGAGCAGAAGCAGAGATACAGCTGAAGTTGGTAACAGAGGACACCTGGTGTTGGTGGCAGTAATGAGCTCACCCGAAAGTATTACATTACTGGGAAAAGAAGCTCAGAGAGCAGCATCAGCAGCAGCTGTTATACAAGGCACAGCTGGAGAAAAGCTGATGTGAAGGATACATTTGAAACTAAAATCTTACTCGAATGTGGACACAGCTGTTCTGAAGTTTAGAAATAAGATTAAGAAAAGGAGCGATGTCTTCGAAGGTGACAGATGGTGCAAGCCATTCGACTGTCCACAACCAGCAGATGGCTCAGGCGCCTATGGCGTGCACTACCCACAGATGGTGAAACCCCCCTTGACGATCCATAACCACAGATGGCACAGTCTGTCAGACTTGTCACAAATGACAGATGGTACGAGCTCCAGGTGGTACCAGATATATATATATATATATATATATATATATATATATATATATATATATGCAGTGCTCAACACCTGACAGGCGGCAGAGTACATTCAGTTGGTGTTATACAAAAGACAGACTGACAACAATGGCCCCCTCATTTACAAACACGACTATACCAATAATATTTATTATTAGAATTGGATTCAGGATTTCTCTGTTTACCAATAAAAAGAATTATTTTTTCAACCTTATGAATAAATTGAGTTTTCACTGAATTTTATAAATATATTCTCTTTCACTAGTTCTTCAATCCTTTCATTCACTGCAAAAATGGTACTAATGTTTTTTTTTTTCTATATTGGATTTGATCGACTCATTCATCCTCATTTCATTCATGACTGTTTTCCATTTTCTATTTCCTTCCTCTTTCGTCTCCAGCCTCAGTCAGCGTTCATTTCTTATACAGACTTAGATTTAACAGATTACGAGTGACAAAAGGTCAAACTGAATGGGAATTGATTACATTCTTAACAGATTGTTGTCTTGAAATATGTATAGATTTTGCACATATGTATTGTCACGTATGACTGTGTACAAACACACGAATGTACATGAAACCTCATAAGAAGTGATCTCTTTTTTAATCTCTCTTTCCCTCCCTCTCTCTCTCTCTCTCTCTCTCTCTCTCTCTCTCTCTCTCTCTGTAAGGCAAAGTCATGCGTTTCCACACACACACACACACACACACCATGTATCAAACTACTTCTCAAAGATTCCTTTTTTCTTTCCAGGTATTGGACCTTCCATCCAGGTTTGGCTGTGTGTAGCTACAGTGCAGTCCTCTAGTACGGTAAAGTGACGGTACCTGTACCATGCGATACAGTGTTGGTTGTTGTGCTTTAAGGTACGGTAGTAGTAGGTGTACCCTATGGTACAGTGATGTTGGCTATGCCACTTGGTACAGAGCTGGTGGATGGAACAGAATATCCCCTTAGGTAAGAGAGCACTGGTAAGGAGTGAGTTAGATAACTCTAGGTCCTCTATCTGTCTGTCTATCTGTCTGTCTGTCTGTCTTTTCTGTCTATCTATGTGTCTGTCTTGGGATATATTTTGCGATGCTTTAGGGTATTCTAGGACATCTCTGTCTGAATCTAATCTTCTATAGACTATAAGAAAACAGCAACAAAAATATAAATGATTGTGTTACGTGCACTGAAATTCCAAAGCAAATAACTTTTGGTAAATTCTACTCTTTGTTGTCTAGTCAATTGCTTCATTTCTTTGCTTCGGTTTTCCTTTATTTGCCTTTAACTTTAGGAGCGACTGTGGCGCTTAGACGCGCTCTTTTGATGCCAGAGGGAAGGACTTTAGCAACAGTGGGAGGGGCCACAGCATCAGCATCAGTGGGAGGAGCTACAGGAACAGCGGCAGTGGGAGGGGCCATCACACCGGCAGCATATATAGCATAGTGTTTACGATGGGGTCTCATCCTCTATATGTATAGACACGGTGAGATCGACCCTCCGGGCTCCATAGGCGTGATAGGATCCACCAGCGTTATAATCCCATGGACGAGCAGAATCTGAATCTTTGTAGGCATACGGACAAAAGGATCCAACACCCTTCATGAAAAGCAGTAGATTCTCTCTTTACTCTCCCTAGGACCATCCCACTCACAAAAGGGGGCTCTCCGGGTTCCTTACCCCGGTCGCTTGCTTTTACCTACTATAGACTAGGTCATAATGGAGGGAACAGACGCGCGGGAGGGCGGAAAGAGAGCGAGAAAGAGAGAGAGAGAGAGAGAGAGAGAGAGAGAGAGAGAGAGAGAGAGTGATCGATACCCGACCGGCTCACCAGGTCAGAAGGCCGTACTATGCCTAGGTAGATTAATGGTTTAAAGGGACCGACATATGTGTGCCTGTGTGTGTTTGCTTGCGTGTCTGTGAGCGGTGAGGGTTGTGTTTAAGAGTGGATTACGAGGTCATGAACAGGGAAATGGAGCTGAATAGTCATGATACAGACCAGTGTCTTGGAAGGGCACTGTGAAATCTACATAGAGGGAGTTAGAAAACAGGTACCTTTGCCTGCAAATAGAGAGCCCTAGAAAGGAGTGAGATATTTCTTAATAAAAGATGTAAAATAGCAAGAGATCTAAGGAGCATAATGAGGAGATGATTTTAATGGCTAAACAGCCAATTAGCATTTGACAGGCATAGGACAGCAGTGAATGAGTGCAGCATGATAAAGGAAAAGGCAGAGAAACTTTCAGAAGAATACTGTGGACAAGAGACAATGCAGAAGATTTTATGAATTTACTAGAAGTAACTTGATAACTATAATGCATCTAGTCAGGCCGTGGTATCCCAGAGGGGAGAGATGTAAAGGATGATGTGCAAGGAACTGAATAACTTGTTTAAAACTGGTTACAAAGTGAAAGACAGCAAAGCTCCAACACGAGTGAGACGGAATATAAAAGAGCTCTTGGAAAGTGATGAGACTTACAAACGACGTAAGATTACCAGTACAGGGCCTTGGTCCACATAAGTATATGAGAATTAATAGAAATGAGTTACAGCGAGAGGTTAAAGGCCATAGAATTGTCCAGCATGGAAGAGAAGAGAGTCTAGAGCGGATTGATCACAACCATTAAAGTTTCTAACACAGTGTGATGATGTTGACTGTGAACGGATATTTGAAAGATGCAACGATGCTGCAACTAGAGGCCATGACATGAAATCAAGTACAGAACAAATGGCAAATGCACACAGACACACACAGACACATAGGCACGGACACGTACACACATCAGGCACAGGAGCAGCCAGCGTGGGCGTATGTGTCCGGCCACTTGTATCATTGATAATGTATAACGTCAATAACCCATCTTAGCTGGTACTTGACCCCGTGAGAGAGAGAGAGAGAGATGCGATGTTAGGAGGCTTGATATTAGTCGGGAGAATATAGTGATAAACTTTTGATAAAGATGGTAGTGACATAAGGATGATGCTCATGTTCAGGGGTGATAATAGATAAATCAAAATGTAATTCAGAGCGAGTAGTATCACCTACATTGCTAACAACACTTTGAATATAGACAAAATTCTGTATATATATATATATATATATATATATATATATATATATATATATATACAGCAATGCAACAAAGCCGTTGTCTCTATAGATATAGATTATGTAAGATAATATTGATTCGCATCATTCTTTTCTTCAGTTTGCTGCATGTGAAATTGTCTATGCTTTCCAATGCGAGATGATTGGGACAATCATAAAACGGCACTAATCACACTCAAAAGAATAGCTAATCAGCTATAGTTATGTACTCACTTATGGCTCAGATCCACGAGCCTATTTATCATTTATGTCCATTTTAGATTTTCCTCTTTCTATCCGCCGAGATGTGCAGTTCTGGGTCTCTGGGCAAAGGAAAGCCGAACACAGTTATTCTCTCCCGTCGTCTGAATCTAATGAATACATTTAACAAAGCGTGGGAAAATATAGCCTGCCGTGGGAGCGTGGGTTGGGAGGAGTGTCAGCTGGGGTCCACCCACCCGTCTTTGCTAACCCTTTCCTCAAATTTCCATAATGGTGGAGTTTCGTGTGATGTGTGCCTCGTATTCTGAACACTTTCATGTTTGTTTTTACTTTCTTAAAATAAGAGAGGTTTTGCGTTATTCACACACACACACACACACACACACAAACACACGCGCACATGAGAGGAGATAGGTAACGCGAATGCAAAAATCTCCTCACAACACACACATAGGTAACACAAATAGTAATCAAGTGAGTGTTAAACTTCCTCCCAGTACAGCACAAATAGGGAACTACAGAGAGAGAGAGAGAGAGAGAGAGAGAGAGAGAAAGAGAGATCTGATCCATTTATTAGAATGTAGACTTTGGAAATTATTTAACAAGTGAAATCACTGATTGCGTTACATGTACTTAACTTGACCATGTAATCCTCGGTAAGCTACTGCGTCACAGTGTTACTGCGTAGCCGCTAACAACTCAAGAGTGTCGGACAGTTGTGATGTCTGTTTCCTTCCCTTCAACGCTAAGCTTTGGAAAAATTTTCCTCTCATGTCTTTTCCAGTGGTTACAGCCTGACAAGATCTAAGTTTTTTCACGTTCTCCAGAACTCTTAGATAATTCTTATCCTTCTCTCCTTACTTCAGGGTCACTTTAGCCCCTTCTTGTGTTTCATTTAAGGCCTGACCTCGAGGAGGACCTTTGGCCCTGACTGGATCCATCGATGCAAACTCTGGTGGTAGCATAACATGTAGGAGCATCTAAGATAAACAAAAGAATTTATTTTGACCACGAACGCTCTTTAAGTAAACCAATTCCAAGTTCGTTTAACAACCTATCCCAAACCGCTCGTGTTTTTGTGAAGGAGGATGAATGAATACACCATCAACAGTCCTCAATGGAATTACCACATGTCTTTATTGTCCCTCTGTTATTTCTTTCCCCCGTTATCATAGAGTTATGGTTATAGCCTCTCTATCCTCTGCTGTTGTTGTTGTTTTTTTCCCTATACATATTCGCCGGTACATTATGCTGGCGTCCTAGGATGGGATCATAATATGTAAAGGTTCCTTTGTCCGTCCTCGGGGACAAACATCTGGAGGAGACGATAGGCGAGCTGGTGGATGTGGCGGTGGATGTAGGTGGTGGTGGTGGGGTGTGGAAGGACTAGTGGGTGTAAGGGCTATAAGGTGCAGATGCAAGTGGGTGCAGGTCCTAGTAGGTGGAGGGAGTATTGGGTGGAGAAGCAAGTGGGTGGAGGTCCTAGTAGGTGGAGGGAGCACTGGGTGGAGAAGCAAGTAGGTGGAGGTCCTAGTAGGTGGAGGGAGTATCGGATGGAGATGCAGGTGGGAGGAGGTCTTAGTGGGTGGAGGGAGTATTGGATGGAGATGCAGGTGGGTGGAGGTCCTAGTGGGTGGAGGGAGTATTGGGTAGATGCAAGTGGGTGGAGATGCTACTGGAAAGCTATAAAAGCAGGGGAAGAAGGTGTCATGTGGGGTTGCCTCGTCAAATAACAGTTTCCATCACTCGTTACAAACGTCATCCCACATGCCTTACTCCAGGACACGCCTCTCTGGTTCCTCAATCTTGTTTCTCGAACACATAAGATATGCAAATGTTAGTGAAATGTAAAAATCGACAGACATAGATTTATAAGATTAAGTTTTATCTATTTTTCAATCTTTTTAAACATCACTTTCAATTTTTCTTTCAAGTCAGATATGTACACGCGTGTGTGTGTGTGTGTGTGTGTGTGTGTGTGTGTGTGTACGTCCTAATTCTTGGTTTTTATTCTTGCATTGCTCTTTGCTGAGTCATCTTATCTGGCTTTATCGATAAGGCGTCGCAAAATCTTCCTCAATTTACTGCCTGCACTCAGGCCCCCTTGGAGAGGCTGGCGAGTGTCGTGCGCACCAAGCCATTCATCTCACTGACTCGTCCAGGTATCATTAACCTCCTTCTAAGACGTCTTTGAAATGAGCCTTATCCTGCCTATCCAAAAAGGCAGTATTACCTTGCACCTTTGAGCTCAACCCCCTTCGTTTATGACCCGGAAGTGCTGTCAGACGAGTATCATCCCTGTGTCGGGAGACTGCTAAGGGGGATATTCAATTAACGTACAATAATTTCAGAAGCACATAGACGAGAGAGCTCTCATGTTCCTCAGTGTTCATGGATGACCTTAATTTGAGTACAGTTTGTTGGTTATACAGTATTCATATCTCCGTACAGATATATACATATGCACTAGTTACATGTATATTTCTATATAAAGAATCAAACTTATATACGATAAGATATACACAAATTCATTACTAAGGTTTTTCTGGATCTACTTCTTCGGTAAATGCTAGAGTTTCTTCTTTGATAGGATCTCACCCTTCTTCTACAGGAGGTTCTTAACCACCTTCAGCAGTAGGTTCTTAACCTCCTTCGTCAGCATGTTCTCAACCTCCTTCTTCAGTTGGTCCTCAACGTCCTTCTTCAGTAGGTTTTCAGTCCCCCTTCTTCAGCAGGTTTCCAACCTCCTTCTTCAGTAGATTCTCAACCTTCTGCTCCTCCAGTAGGTTCTCAGCCTCCTCCTGCCCCAGCAGCTCTCCACGCTAAGAAACCCTTAACACGCAGGAAAGTAGGCCGCTAAGCCGCAATATATGTGACACTTAATTTAACCCAGATTTGGAGGCGAGCCAAGAGTAGCAAAGAGCAGATTACCAGAGGGATTTGAAGACGTGGTTGTAGCTGACCTGTTAGGCTTAAGACTATTGTCTTGTGCCTCTTAAAAATTTGTTCCTTTTCTTCTCTTATATATATATATATATATATATATATATATATATATATATATATATATATATATATGGTTATTGAAAAAAGCAATGACACTGGTAAAAAAACTCCTGTAAATCATTCTTGTCTTGAGGTGTCTGGAATCTTTTATGGAGAGTGGGAAGCTGTCTGTCGGACTCTTGGAAATAGTTTAAGATGTTACAAAGTTATCCAGACGTTGGGAGTATATCTCAAATTTTGGCAAGAGACCTTGGACGTTGTAAAAGATTGCAGGAATTTTCGGAAGAGATTTCGCGAGCTCCGAAAATAGATTTGGAGTTGGCAAAAGT
Source organism: Panulirus argus (assembly GCA_038088735.1). NCBI lineage: Eukaryota > Metazoa > Arthropoda > Malacostraca > Decapoda > Palinuridae > Panulirus > Panulirus argus. The sequence continues at coordinate 7,040 of JAYMFT010002259.1, read as the reverse complement.
GGCATGGACGTCAGATGATGAAATGTTAGGGTGGTCTAGGGTAAGGGTAATGGATTTGGACACTGGAGAATTCTTACCAGAGAATCCTTGGGGGATTGAGGAACAAAGCATAGACCTAAGACGTTCGGGGGGGGAAAAAATACCGTAACTTAAGAACTGAGAACTTAGTATCCCAAGTTCCATTAACTCATTAATAAGTTATATTAACTTCACTGTTGTCTAACGAGATGAGGTGGATCTGGACAGGAGAAAATATGAATGATAAACGGGAAAATTGTAACCAGTATTGCGAAGCGACTGACATTTCATCCGGACGTCGAATAAAACCCGAAATTCGCGAACTGTGAGGACACCTCGCTCCCCCACTGTGCCAGGACGTCTCCTCTTTATCTGCCGTCGTTAAAATCAGTCAAGCAGCGGAGTAAGGTAGCGGAGGAGTGAAAGGCATCCCCGCTTGGCTGGACGTGAGAAGCTCTTCCGTGCCATTAGATGTGAGTCTCGAGTCATCATCTCTTGGCTATCTTATGAGCCTCTTGCTCGTAGGACCTCAGCCTCCTGCTGTAGGGTCCTCGGGGGCTCCTGCTATCAGGTTGTCTCTCCTCGTAGCCATAGGACCCAAGAATAGGGATTGAGGTCCTTGGTGTTCGTTCCTCATCCTGTTTTCTCAGGCCTGGAATTCATGTATTTCCTTTCGTCTTAGGTCTTTTTCCTTCATTTCTGGGCTCTTGGCTTTGAGGCTGGCCTCCGCAGTCTTCTCTTCATCAGAGTTGAGGAAGACACGTATATAACGTCTCTGGTTTACTCTTTGACTGGACGACAGGTCTGTATTTGCTATCCTTACCTCCTCAAGACTGAGTTACTAAGATTATGCACAAATATCAGGAGGTCAGTATTCAACACATACGATGATTAGCAGTGATCATATCACATACATGACGTATCGAAATACGATCGAGGGGGATAATCGAAAAGACTTCACGTACTCTAAAGATCCAGATGTATATCTACGTACATAGACACATGTAGAAACAGACGTAGATATATCAATAGGCTCACACATAATGGAGGCATTTCAGACATCAGCTTGACAGACGCAGATGGACATGTAAACATATCAAACTTTTAGCCTCTTATGTAAATGTAAATAGATTATATAAAGTCGTTGGAGGAGAAGAACTCTTACTCATGTCTCATGGCGTCTTGTAAATCAAGATAAGTAGAGATAAGCTATGTCAGTTACTGGCGGTAGGGTTGCCACACCGCCTCCATCATCTCACAACCCAGACTGGCAACACTGCTCGTAAATAAGTCAGTGCTGGTAATTCTGCCAAAGGGACGGTGGGGGTCTCAGCCCGGCTTCAGCGCTAGGACATCGCCCTTTAGGATGTCACAGAACTACGTCAGCAGTGGAACATCGCCTCCCAGGAAGTCTAAGCCCTGCGTCAGTGTTAGGACGCTGCCCTTAGGAAGTCAAGAGCACGCAGTGCTGGGACATCGCTCTCCATGAGGTCACAGATTACGTCAGGGCTGGAGTGTGGGCCCCACCAGGAGAACATGGGCTCCAGGCTACCAGTCGGAGTCAGGATATTGATCCTTACTGTTATCTTGATTCCCTGGCGCCCTGATGCTGTGTCTGGCCCGGTCCAGAACCTCTCTTATTGCTTCCATTTTGCTTTCCTTCTTCTTAGTCTTCGTTTTATTTCCAAGTTGCTTGCAGTGCTTTTCGTTCTTCAACTCTCTCTCTCTCTCTCTCTCGTCTGGGCATTAGAATGTTCCTCCATTCCTCTTTTCAACCTCCCCATTCATACTAATTTTGCATTTACCTGTCTCTTTCCCTTTGCCTCTTTTCTCTTTTCGTTCCTTCCTGATTGCAATTTTTCTTCTTCGTTTTAGCCTAGTCCTTCTTTATCATTTATCTTCCTGTTCGCTCATTTTTCGTGGTATCGTTTCTCGTCTCTTCTTTATGAATGTCTAATAATCGGTTATTCTTCAAGAATATTATGAATATTCCGAATCCATGTTAACAGAAACAATTTCTTTGTTCATTTCTGTCTTTTGTGTCGATGTTTGGTAGACTGAAAGTAGATGAGGATGTAGAGGTCCTCCTAAGACGTGTCGACCATCGATCGACCAACCCGATTCGACCGATCGGCCAGCTCGACATCCTATGGTGTCGAAAACCCGTCTGGAATCAGTCAGTGGTCGTGGAGTGGAGTAAGATGGTTCTTCGGCTGTTGAGGAGCGACACCGCCAGTACTTGCTGCTTAGGGTGGATGCTGAGGGAGGGAAGTGGCCACCACTTGCTGCCTATAGTAGGTGTTGAGGGAGGGAAGTGGTCCGTCTCTTGCTATCTCCAGTGGTTGTTAAGATGATGAACACCATCTAATTCTTCCTTTACCAGTGTCTTCTCACCTCTGTCTCTGTCTGCCTGTCTGTCTGTCTGTCTGTCTGTCTGTCTCTCTCTCTCTCTCTCCTTTCTTAGCTCTTCCTCACAGCTACGTACTTCCGTACATCCATCCTCCCCTCATCAAATTACGTACCTAATGAGCAATTAGTTTACGGTGTGAGGGCAGGAGACGAGTACCTCTCCCTATGTAAATGAGTCATAAGCTTGTAATTTTTCGCTAGTTACTAACTCAAGCCGTGACGTCATATCTAATGTATCGCTAGATGGAGGGTAAAATTGAAAAAGGCTCCGAGCAAAATTGTTGAAAGTTATTCACAGTATAAGCATCGGGTTTATGAATGAGCAAAAAAGTACAAAAGGATGTTTGAAGTCAAGCAATGGCGATTTGAACACCGATGTTGAGAACGAAAAAAAAAAATAAATGTAGACACAGTGAACTTAACTACATACACCAATTTTAAGGGAAACAAATAGCGAATGTTAATGAGTTTAATGGAGAGTGATTTGTATACTGCAGACGCAGGGAGGAAATGTACATCAGGTGAGGAGTATACAGCACTTGTTTTCCTCCGGCTTGAAGGTGAGGATTTGCACCATTTGCACCTGCACCACAATGTCTGTATGTCTGTCTGTCTGGTGTCTTTGGGTGGGGATAGTCTCTTTAGGACATCTTCAGTAAGAGCTGGGATACACAACGTTCGACAGATCCGACTGGGATTATACAGAGTTTTATGATCGCTAAACATTTACCATATACTCAGGTCACGTACAGAAACAGAGACAAGACATCTTCTGAGCATCTACTGTGAACCATTCAATTCTCTTGCCCTTTCAAAGTCTTTTATCGAGGGAAGAGTTCAGAAACCAACGCTTTCTATTCCTCAAATACGCTGATAACAAGCGGAAAGGCTATTGAGAACTGGTAATGCACCTCGTTGCTTCGCTAGTAACGAGCTCGTGTCATCTACTCGTTACATGATTTAATAAAACGTTAAAAAGCATCAAGACAATGTACGTTACACGTCTCACAGGATGGATATTGACCTCTGTACCTTTACCAGGGTATGTGAGAGGAAGCTGCTACTGTGCACATGTATCCTAACTGCTCCAACACCTCTGCTCACAGAGCTTAAGCTTCTGTTCTCACATAAGACCGTGGGAGTGTGAGGGAACGGACCGTGGCTCTGTGACCTGACGTTTTCACTCGGCCAGATCATCCACTTCATTTTTCTTCAATCTCTTACATTACGGAAAAAAACTGTTATTAGATTTATTGACGTGACTGAACGTATGTGGTTCAACAGTAACAAATGCGGTTGTCCATTATGCTGCTATGGAGATCTAATATCGTGATACGTTGTCGTAGATGCACTCCTCCACCAACCCTATGCTATGGGAGTGGTTTGAAGAGACCGTAGATTGATCATTATGTAGTAATTATCCCACTAATTACGTGGATGCCCATTTTTTACGCAGGGAAAGGCCGTTCTTTTCTCTTAATTAGAAAGACATCAGCCTTCTTTTGTACCTGTAAAATGTAATCTCCTTATACAGTAGAAATTATAACAGGGGAAAAAGATGGGTAAACTAAACGTCTCTGAAATGTTTAACTATCAATTTTTTTGTTGTCTGTGTTTGTCTTTGTTCCAAGTCCGTATTTCTCGTATTTACCCGAGTGTCTGTATCTTTCTGGGTTTCCGCCTGTGTGTCCGTGTCTTCTTCCGTGACATGTGGCCGTCACTTTGCGTCATTCGGTGTACAAAATATTCTTCTCTCTATCCAGCAAGTTTCTTGCAATGAACTGTGGTTATCGTGCGTCTTACGATGAACTGTTCACTGTCTTCTTATTCCTACCTGTAGATCCTGCTTCTTTACCACCCTCCTATGCGGTTCAGTATCAAATGCTTTCTAGCAGCCCAGGAACACGTAACCCACTCATTCATCTCTTTTGTCTTAAGCGAAGCTCACTCTCTCATAGAAGCCTAAGACGTTTTTGAACCACGACTCTCTTTCCCTCACTTCACATTCTCTTGCTTGGGCAGTTGATCCTTTGCAAGCACTGTATGTGTGTGTGTGTGTGTGTGTGTGTGTGTGTGTTGTGTGTCTTTGTGTGCGTATGTGTTGTGTGTGTGTGTGTGTGTGTCTGTGCCTTCTCTAGATAGCTTTGCATTTTTCATGATGATAACTGAGCGAAAGCATATCTTAGAGATGACTGGACCAAGATGCATGCACTATGACGTTGACTGGATGAAGCCCTCACGCACTTACCGCCGTTTCAAAGTAATGGTAACAGAAAGTAGAATTTCATCTCAGCGAAACCTAACTTGGAAACTTGACCACGCTAATCGTAACTACACTTCAACCTTATCCCAGCACAATATATGTAATTACCGTCAGATCTCGTCATTCTTGTGCCCAGAACAGCTACCAGTATCCTTGGGATTGAGTTCTCCTTAGATGGCTTCCCTGGAAAGAACCACTTGCTGACGTTTCCAGTACCACGCACCTTCTTACTTGATTCTGGAATGTGTGCAAGATCTTCGTAAAACAAATAGTTACTGGTCACATAACATTTGACAGGCACTCCCAGCTTTATAACTGTTGCAACTCCAGGAAAGTATTTCTGTCTAGAAAGAACACATAAGCTGTCAAATAGCGTATTACATTACTAAACGAGAACCCAAAATGATGTTTACTCTGTACTCCGCACGTCTGTTTATATGAATACTTACAACGACATTCACTTTACGACACCACAGCCACAAGGCAAAAGCTTCTAAAATAGTCACCGCCGCGTCCTCACACTGGCCCTAAATTTCGTACAAGTGTTTGGGTTTATGGCTGGTTGGCTTTAAGAGACCTCTGTCGGCGGGTTTATGAGGTTTCGCGCTTGTAAAGCTCACAAGCCGATGCATCTCTCACTTTGCGTCTCATTTTCTTTCTCCTTTTTCCCGGGTCTTTTTCACTGCTCAACAGGTATTTCTTAAGACCAACATATATTTGGATTATGCTGCTCGTGGTTCCAGACACTTTTCCAGACCACCAACCTTTTGAATCAAATATTTCTTTATGCTTCCAGTGGCCTCAGATATTTTCTTAGATCCGCATCTTTTTCAATTCATCTTTTCTCTCTCTAGTTTTCCCAGAAGCCAAAGGAATTATGAATATCATCCAAAGGACTTTCGTGTCGAAATTAGGAAAGTCTCTGCGATAAGAGCCACTAAAATTTCAGTAAAACGTCTTGCTTCCAGACCTTTCAGACAAGCCCCTTGTTTATTTCTGGAGGGCGCTGTGTTGTCAGTGCTCTTCCAAAAGTTACCAGTGTCTCCAGACGGGAGACTAGAGATAAGGCAGGGCTCGAGGAGAAGCTTCATGGAACGTGTTTCGATATATCCGTCCTGGAAAGTTATAGAATTAAAGACTTTAGTTTTTGTTTTGTTAGGTCAGCTGATGGGAAGTAAGGTGCGTTTTTTGTAATCTTTCTCAACCCTTGTTCTTTCTCTTATTTTCTGTCATCTGTCTGTCTGTCTGCAATTATCTTGATCGTTCCTTTTTTTTTCTCTTTCCCCACTCATTCTGTCTATTTGTCTAACCATCTATCTACCTCTCTCTCCTTCTCTTCCTTTCTCTTCAACTCAGTACCACCTGATATAAACTAGCATTATCTACAGATAAAAGCTGAAAGAACCTACACATTTTTAGAAAATCTTAGTGAGTGACTTTGATAACTGGCTCGTAAATGATTCAGGTAATGAGGGCACTTGTCTTTGAAGTCAACGAGTACAAGGGACGGTACCAGGTTTTTGAATATTGTATGTACAGTCTACTATAAGGGTAGTACAGTACAGCTGACTAAGTATATGTTATGGAGTTGGAGAAAGAAACAGCGTATAGTCTCATATGGTGTGGCCTATATGATGAATATTAACGTACCCGTTGCAAAATATAATTCTTTTCTTCATCATTCTTCCAGAAATATACGAAGCAGATTTCTCTTCTTGAGGGAGGAGGTGGTGTCTAGGAAGGAGGCTGGAAAGTAGAGGGGTAGATGTGAGGAGGAAAAGAAGCAAGGTGCAGAATATGATGATGTAAGGGAAACAGAGAAAAGAAGGTGTTTAAAGGAAGGAAAAAGGTTGAGAGGAAAGCTGGGTAAGATATAAAGAGAAGCGTCTATGACGATGAAGACGAAGGAAACGTGTCTGTGACGCTGACGACAGAGACGCGTGCGCGACGCTGAAGACGCAAGTGTGTGAAGGAGAGGATGAGGAAGTGCTGAACCATGTCGGCCGCTGGAGGCTGAAGGCGCCAACTGAAGAAGGCGATGACGAGAAAATAGCCAACTTTGAAGACGTCAGGAGCAGATAATGAGATATATGCAAGAAACATACTAAAGAGGAGAGGAACTATAGAGTGAATGGATACCACATGGAGAGCTGATGGTGGTAAAGACAGAACCGAAGAAGAAGAAAGTATTGAGTCAGAAGGTCTTCAAGAAATGGAGGGGATGGAAACCTTCCAGTGACCAATGTCGTAGAGACGAGAAAGAGGTGTCGCAGGAGGGGAGAGAGAGCGAGAGAGAGAGAGAGAGAGAGAGAGAGAGAGAGAGAGAGAGAGAGAGAGAGAGAGAGAGAGA
>JAYMFT010002248.1:0-17328 GCA_038088735.1 Panulirus argus | reverse complement strand
GTTTCCCGCGTCAGTGAGGTAACGCCAGGAAACCGACGAAGAAAAACCCATCCCCCCGCATACACACATATATACATATACATGCACACACATATATATATATATATATATATATATATATATATATATATATATATATATAGCTAACACATCACAGGCAACTTAGGCCATAAACATGGCCATCTCATTAACGCTATATATACCCTATCCTGCGCCAGGTGCCCATTTTATCGATCAACCCCTAAGGATGGACAAATAGCTGGGATGACTGTGGAACGACTGCCACAACCAGGATTCGAACCCATGCACTCTACCCTTGCCAGCTAAATGCTACACAATGGGGGTCTGTTGCTTGTATATGGGACCAGTAGGTGTGTTGAGGGCATTTAGTTGCTTGTTGCTGTTGTGTTGATGCTTGTAATGTGGGGAGTGTGTCATGTGTGCCATACATGATGCCGAGAACAAATGGTTGAAGCTTGTGATGTGGGTAGTGTGTCATACATGATACCCAGAGCAAATGGAATTTGTGCGGGTTGGATTTATGAAAACTTGTTTACAGACACACACATTTTTATAGGTGAGGCAAGTGTTCCACTTGTGAGATGCATTGTTTCATATTTGTTGCTACTTGAATAGTTTTAGGGTGCAGTGATATGATTGTAAGATTGTCAGTATATGAGAGGTCTATCACATTATTGTCTATAGAAGATGATGGAAAGTCATGTAGGAGGAGACTGAAGATAGTTGGCAAGAGAATTGCTCCTTGGGGAATTTAAAAGTCACCAACAACCAGGTCTTTCTGTCTAACTCAATTTTGCTCCCTTTCTTTATATTCTTCCTTTTGTCTCTTTGCTCCATCCATGTTTATAGTTAAAAGCTGGGGTAACATCACACAGCCCTGTTTCACTTCTTTGCATACCTTAGGACTTCGATTTAAAACCTACCATCCATATTTATTCATGCTTTACCATTTTCATAGAATAATTTTTTTGCATATACCAGCTTTCCTTATATTCCACCTATTTTCAGTACCTCCCACTGTACATTTCCAGTCTACATAAACTTATGTCTTCAAGGTCAGTTTATGTTTTGTACAACTTTGATTTTAAAACCATAATGATCATAAGTTGTAACTACATATAAAGAAAATTATACAGCATATCACATATTTGTATAAAAGAAAAATTGACACATAAATGTCTTTAGTACACTAACTAAAGGGTAAGGCCATTCCATTATACATATATATTGGGGAATGATGGAAGAATTGTAACATAATGGATGCTATGAACAGCTTTGCTATAAGAGGAAATTAAAACCCATTCCAATGATTGGTATTTCGGAATGGGAAGGAGCATTGTGGGTTCATGAGAAACAGAGGGTGTTGTGGACCAAATGTTTGCTTCAAAGAATTTTTGAATGAATCACGTGGAGAAAGATATTGTGAATTGCATGTGGTTTTTATATACAGGTAGTTATCAACTTACGACCTATGTGACTTACGACTGACTGTATTTACGACCACTTCCGTATGACTGTTTTGGGCCAGCTCCTGGCACTGCCAGGAGGCTGGAAGGCTAAGTGCTGGGGACGCTCACATCACTCCCGCGCCCCACACAAAGCTCCCAGCACAACACACTTCCTCCTGTGTTTGTTTGTCTTTCACTTTGGAAATTCTTCTACAATATCACCTTTAGGTATAATATACCTAAGGTAATTATAACATAGGTCGATTTACAACCAGATCGACTTATGACTGGTCTGTCGGAACCGATCATAGTCGTAAGTCGATGGCTACCTGTATCTGGGGATTGAGAGGCCTTGTGAAATGTGCTATGAATATATAGGGTGAATGGAAAATTATCATATGCAATGAGAATATTTTGCCGGGAGAATAAGGGAGGAGGGAGGGTGAGGACGATGCAGCATCAAGGTTGGGTGATGTCACCATGGATGGGGTGGACAAGAAGATAAATGCAAGGATCACAGAGCAAGGAACTGCTCTGGTGTGCTGAGGTATCGGAATGCTTGAACAGTGAATCTCCTGTTTGCAGATGACATGGTCTAGTGGCAGACACTGGAGAGAAACTCCAGAAGGTGGTGACAGTGCATAAGAGGGTACAAACTCTGATAACTACATGCAAATCTTCATAGTTGCAGCAAATTTGAAAGAATCTTTTTTTATTTTTCCTGCAGGGAATATTCTCTTCCTCTGTTAATCAAATATTTCAAGATATTTTAAGGTTTCTTTCAGTCCTCATGCAATATATGTCACAGCAAATTACTTTTTGATTTGTATCCCACCCACTGGCGTAAAATATTTTGATATGTATGCCACTTACTGGATGTCCTAATGTAAACAAAATCACTTTGCTCTACACTTAGGCTTGTCTTGCCTCTAAAAGTAGATATAACCATTTCAGTATGACTTAAAGGAATGTTAAAGGTACTGAGAGGAGTACAGGACATATGAAATGAAAAGTGATTCAGAGGGTTAATGATGGCCAGAAGCTCATAGCTATAGCCAAGTCCATGGATCTTGCTCTCTTAAGTGTAGCTTACTATAGGGAAAGATAAAGATAGAATAAGATCCAGTTCTCAGTTTGGCACTACATTAGCAGCTAAACTAGTGTTCAGAAGGAGCGATGTGAAGGAAAATATGGAAAACTTTTGTCCTTGTATTAAAGACCAGAAGCAGAGGGATATCTTGATGCACTACAGCTATTCAATGAAAGACCAAGTTATATGATGAAAGTACAGTAAGTGTTTCAAGTCAGTAGGAGACTTTGAAAGTAAGGGTTGACTTTAGAGGTTTGAAATGAATCATGGTTTCCTTAATATACATATCACTTGGGAGGCTGTTAGTGCTGGTACTGAGGCAGCAGAATGGTACCTGGAGTATTTAAAGAAAGTTATTGAGGAAGGTTACTCGCCTCAACAAGTCTTTGATATGGATGAGGTTGGCTTTGTTCTCAAAAAGAATGCCAGCCAGGACATATATTAGCAAGGTAGTAAAAAAGTGTTCCAGAGCTCAGGGCAACCAGAGCTTGCTTGATGCCTCTAAGCTTAAGTCCTAGTTATTGTTTCATGCAGGTAATCCCAGTGCTATGAAGGGTGTGTGAGGTCGGCATTACTCTGAAATGGCATTTTAACCAGAATGGTTTGGGCCACCTGAAGAATTTTTTATGTATGGTTTATTGGCTGTTTCTGTCCAGCTGTAGAGTACTACTGTGCTAGTAAAAATTTAGCGAGTACAAATTGTGTTTTCTTAACACACTAGGCCATCCTCAACACTTTACTGAGATGAATGCAAATGTTTGGGGAACTAAACAGCTCTGTAGCACCTACTGAGCTTACATATCTACCAGCCAGTAATTTTGGCTGCAAGAGGGGAATTATTTTGGGTGTGATAGGCATTCCTGTACAGATAAATCAATAAATCAAGAAGTAGACATTTCAAGGCTAGAGGCACAACATCGAAACATTTCTATTCCCTCTCAGGTTCATCCCTTTGTTGTGGGGAAAACTTTTCTCCTCACAGAATATGTCTGTATGACAGTTTATTAAGAAGCCACCCCTAGAATTAATATTTCTTCTTGTCTCGGTGTGGGAAGGTGACAAGTAGACAGGGAGGGCTTATACTGGTGGCATGGATGTTCTTTATCTTTGTAAAAACATAATAATCATGTTTTTTCTTGGTGTAATTTCATTCTGTATATACACCTAATTCACATAATACAAATCTTTCTTTCAAGACATGATTTCACTGCAGGAAATAACTTATATCTTTCTCACAAAAATTGTTAATACAAATACCACAAATATTGTTTCATTCAAAGACTAACCACATTAGTGGCTGCATACAAGCGGCATCGCATCAGGATAACATATATGCACATTGACTTTTTGTAGGTAATGGAAATGCATGATACTTTTTGTTTTTCCAGCTGTATCAGTATGCTGCTAGTGACATCAAGGAGTAATCGGTTGAAGCAGATATCAGCTGGGATTTTAAACAGAGGTTTCAACCTTTAAATCATCACATCATGATGAGAACTGTAGCATGAAGGTTCTTAGAAGAAAATGAGAGCAGATTAAGGATCAAGAGATGATCTGACCCTCCATCATATGTAAACTTAAGAGAGTTGATACTCATGGAAACAGTTTACAGGCTTGTCATTGCAAGGGAAGATGACTGGATAGAGCAGTAAAAATCACTGTGGGGAGAGAGTGAAAGTGAAGAACACTAAAGCTGAAAAAGTCATGTCATTTCATACCAAGGAAAATTTCAAAGTGAATGCAAATCCTGCCAGGGCCCTTGCACGGCCTATGAAGAGCCATGTGAGATCATCTGGGTTTATTAGAACACAGCAATATCCTTAGTCAGTATCATTGATCAGATGTGCTCTCCAAACAAGAACTCTTTACCCTTTAACTACTACACATCATATGATATTTTCCTTGAAACTTCCATATCATGTTTTAAGTGCTCCCACCCTCATATGAATTCCCATCTGAAATATAGATACCACCAGTGACTTATAGATATCACTACTATCCTCTTATCAAAACTGGCAAATGTTCCTTATTTCTCAATTACCAAAGGGTGATTGTGAAATAAGCATGTGTTGCTATCTCATTAGGCCTTACATAAATCCCCAATGATCAATATATTGCATTTGTATTTACTCACTTTGTATATAAACAAAGATTTGTTAATATTAGATGCATTGTGTGAGATCATGCCTAAAAAAAGAAAAACACAAATAACGTCATATCACAAAGAGAGAGCGTGCGTGCCTACCACATACTCCCAAAGCATATGCGTTCCCATTTCGAGGTGTTCTACATAAACACCCAATGATCAATAAAGTATTTGTGCATTCACTCTCTAAAGACAATATCACTGAGTGAACAGACTTGGTATGCTATATGCTCACCCTCCTTCCTGTTCACTCAACACCCTACCAGAATGATGTAGAGGTTAATTAGGCTACTTTTTTGTGTATTTTCTACATTTTTGCATGCATGAAAAATATTGTAAGACAAATTCCGAGGTTCATTTTAATTTGTGCATCAGGAGGGTCAGGTCTGATGACTTTTTCAGTTAAGGAGTTATTTGTATCACAGTGAATTTGTTGAGTGATGTGGAGGCTTCCATCCCATGTGCATTTGATATTAAGTTGCCAACAAATGGTGATCTGAAAATAATTTTTTTAAGAAGCACTGCACCCCCTGTTATTGAGCCTGAAATTCAATTGAATTAGCTTATCGAAACTTGTTTAGGAGGAGGATAGGCATAGACTGGAGTTCACCAGTTTTGGAGACTTTTGCTATGGCTCCCCCTTGAGGAGTTCCCGAAGAGAATGGGCATCAGAAATATAGATATGTAGATAGGATAGACAAAGTTTGGTATTTTTGGTACTACACCACCACTGATAACATGTGAATATCATTTATAATTTGCACTGCATCTGGAGGGACAGCCACAATCACTGGAGGTATCTAGTAGTTAGGTATTCAGTGGAAATGCAGCCTGAACAGCTTCTATCATTGAAGCTAACTAGGGATTGGGACCTCTTGTTGCTAAGAAGTATGACTTTAACATTATGGAAGTGTAAACATCTTGACTAGACTGGCAGTAATTAATAAAGGAATCTAGTTTACATATATTTCTTAAAGTAAATGAATTTGACATTATTTACTTCAAGTTTTTAAGAGTAATGTTTGGTTCCTATTAAGATTGACCTTCATTATATGTAAGAGTAGATACACTAAGTCAGAGACTGATTAGACAAGTTCGTCAAACTAATAATGTTGGTTTCGACACCATAAACACCATTTTATGAGGAAATAATGAACATAGCAAAAACCAGAATTATTTTAGCTTAATGCTTTGACAACCCATGTTACATGAAACTTTTTACATACTTGTCTGCCATTTCCTGCATTAGTGCCAGGAACAAATGAAGAAAGTCTGCATTCTCCTATTTTCATTGAAATTTTATTTTTTATGCCTGCAAACAAAGGAATATATAGATAAATCATGAATGAATCCCTACAATTAATAATGCAAAAAAGTTTTTGCAAAAAGTAACTTTTTTTTTCTAATTTTATAGAAAGTGAATATCCACTCAAACAATTTTCAAAATTTTATTTTCTTTCCTCATGCACAGCTTTCAGATAGATGGGAGCTCTTAAGATTTGAAAAGGTTATGGAAAAAGTAGAATTTTCAGCTGTACATGTTGCCCTTTAAGGTTCACATTTTGAGACCACATTTATTTATTGAATAATTTATGCATTACCATCCCCAGGGTATTTGCAACACATTTGAGATAAGCATAACATTTAAAGAAAGTTAAGTTTTTCATTGTTCTTGATTTGACTAAGCTTCATCTGCATACATAAACTTTCCATTTTGAAAGAAATGGTGACTGATAACAAGAACGATACGTGTATTGCAATAATTTTCTGTATTTGCCTGTCTTAGATATGTAATTCTTAGTGCAGTCTCTTTCATGTCAAAACTGTTTTACTGCTTGTAACACCTGGTATCTTACTGTCTTTACTGGAATCAATATTTATATATGAGTATCATTACTGACACCAGTATAGTTTATTTTGTTACAAATAATATCCTCCTGTTTAAAGCTTTAAACTGGATGTAGGAGAGAAAGAGAAATTTTATATAAAGTGTATAAGGAAAATATGAACTTCCCACTTTTAACATCCTTTCCTGTCATTTCCAGAAGCCCAATCTGAGTCTCCACCAAAGGGATGGCTAAACACAGGCAAGCCTCCTTTGCTTAGTACAGTCCATGCACAAATGGCAAAATGTAAACACATTATTAGGCAGGTAAAATATAGGATACAGTATAATATTTTATGGTTATCTATAATCAGCAGGCTGACTAAACATATATTCTCAATAAAGTTACTGTAGAAAACAGATGTCACATAACATCTGCATTTTTGTGTTACAGATAGGTAGTGCAGTAGTTGGTCTTGATGCTGCCCCACCACACATGCCAACATGGGAACAGCTGCAGGCTCGAGTGTCACGTCCTTTGGTACGTCCCATGTGGGTAGTAAGGCCAAACCCACCTCCTCCAGATGAGGATGAAGAAGAAGAAGAAGAAGATGAAGAGAGTGGTAGTGATGGAGAAAGTCGTCCAGTCACACGTGAACCTTTACCACCAGCAATGAATCGAGCTGTGATGCTTCCTGTGTTCCATCATTTATCTGTAGGAGACTTGAAGGTGGTCATGCAAGTTTGCAGAACATGGGCACAATGGGCAATAAACCCAGCTTTGTGGAAGGCAATCAGCCTTGCACACAAGCGAGTTGGTGTGTACCACTTAGAGGGTGTGGTACGTCGTCAGCCTTGTTGTCTTGATTTGAGTTGGGCTAGAGTGACTGCAGAGCAGTTGTCATGGTTGTTGGCCCGACTTCCTCAACTGAAAGAGCTTCATCTGGAAGGTCAAGGTTGGCAAGTGGTTTCATGTCTTACCTCTCCCTATTGCCCAGCTTTATCTCTCCTCAATCTCTCATACTGTGAAGGATTAACTGACAACACTTTAACAGCCCTGCTCTCACCCCCACGCACTCACCGTCCAGGTCACCGTGACACAACTACACGTTTGCGGCAACTCACAGATCTGCGTTTAGCAGGAACACAAGTTGGAGATGAAGGAGTTCGAGCCATTGTACGTTCTCTTCCATTTCTTAGTGCTCTTGATTTGAGTAGTTGTCAACGCATAACAGAGCTTAGTGCTGCTTTGTTAGCTCATCCATCCAGTGTTGTGAGTCATTCTCTGTCATCATTGGATGTAAGAGGTTGTCACCGTTTAGCACCAACATGTCTGCCATCTCTTGCTTGTCTGCCTCTTTTATCCAATTTAGCACTGCACCCTTGCTCCCACATCCCACTTGCAGCACTTCGTGTATGGGGGAAATCTCATGGTTATACACTTCAGGAAGATGAAATTTTAAGCAGGACACCACCACCACCCCCTGATCCAACTGCAGAGCCTTCCTCAGACTCAGATGTATCATCTGTCTCACGATCATCATCTCCAGGTGTTGATCAGACAGGAAAGGAGAATCCAGAAGCAGTAATAAGCAATCATGAAGAAGAGAAAGAAATGGAATGCACCGAAACTTCAATTTGTGATGCACAGGATGAGACAGACAAAGATGAATGTTCAGATGTAATCAAGAAAACAGATGCAGAGTTTAGCAAGAAAACAGATGCAGAGTCTAGCAAGAAAATAGATTCTGAATCGACTACAAAATCAAATGTAATACCCGTAAGTAAAATCAAAACCATTTCCAATACTTCAAGTAAAAAGAAAACTGATAAGGTGGAAGAGACTAATAAAGAGGAAGGCAAAGAAATAGGGAGCCTTTTGAAGAGCAAGTCACCTGAGGAGGAACCTTCAGAGTGTCCTCAAAGCACAAATATTCCTCCAAAAGGAGGAACTAATTTAACATTGAGTGGAAGTCAGCGGATTTCAACAAGAAGACAAAGTCGGTTGCAAGAATATGAAGGTGATACTGGAACTGGTCTTGAGCAAACCAGTAAAAAGAATACATCATCAGAACAGGTTAGCAAAAATACTGCCTCTTCAGAGGTCAGCAAAAGGAATCCTGCTTCATCACAACAAGTTAACAAAAAGATTGTCATACCATCTCCAGAACAAGGTACATTAAGTAAAACGCTTGTAGAACAGGATAATAAAAAGAATGCCAAGTCAGTTACTGAGAAGACCTCCAAAAAGAGTTTAACATTCCCTGAACAAGCTTCCAAAAAGAAAATACCGCTTCCTCAGCAGATCTCCAAAAAGAATGCACAGTCACCCTCTGAGCAGGAAATCAAAAAGAGTACAACAGTGTCACCAGAACTGGCTTCCAGGAAGAATTTATCTGAGCAAGTCTGCAAAAAGAATGGATCCTCTGAACAAGTTTCCAAAAAGAATTCCTCTCCTGATCAGGTTAATAATAAGAATTCATTACCTGAACTAGTTACTGAAAATAAAGTCTCTACTGAACAAGAATCTCGAAATTCAGAACAGAGTTCCAAAAAAAACCTGTCATCTGACCAGGGTACAAAAAAGAATTCATCTTCGGAAGAGGTTACTAAAAAGAATTCATGTGAACTGGTTTCTAAAAAGAATTCATTACCTGAAGAAGGTTCCAAAAAGAATTCATGTGATCAGGAACGCTGGAAGAATGTTCCACCTGATCAGGTTACCAAAACTGATACAGTTTTGCTTCCAGAGGTTACCAAATTAAATAATTCATCTTCAGAGGAAGTCTCTAAGAAAAATTCAGTGCCTTCTGAACAAGCTAGTCAAAAAAATACATCCTCTGATCAGTCCAGTAAGAAAAGTATTGCATCCTCTCCTGAGGGTGCAGTAATAAAGAACTCTCAATCTTCAGAACAGGTTAGCAAAAAGATTACACCCAGTTTATCAGAACACACTAGCAAGAAGAATGAAGCCCACTCATCTGAACAGGTTAACAAAAAGAAACCAGTTGAAAAGAAAAGTACACAAAGCTCACAACAAAATAAGAGTTCCGATGCACAGTTAAATCAAAAGAATGTAATAATAACAGCTGTTGAAGTACATCGTGCAGACACTGATGAAGGTAAGGTAGATCAGAATACTTCTGTAAGAAGACCTGAGAGGAGACAGAGTGTGAGAAGATCCAAAGATGAACAAGAAGTGAAAGTAGATGAGAAAAGAGAAAAGAATGAACGATTGGGGAATGAGTCCCCAAAGGATAAACGAAAAGATCCAAAAACCAGGGAAGAAGAAATGAATAAGATAACTGTTGAAGATTCGTCTGAAAAAGACTCAAAACAGCACAATACAAAGAAAATGGAAGAGAAGGAGAAAAGGCAGAATCTTGTTAATAAAAGGTTGCCAGAAAAGCCTCAGGAGTCTTCTTCCCGAGCTGCTAAACTGGAAAAAGACATTGTCACAAGATCCACCAAAAGGCTGAAAAGTGAAAAGGGCATTGAGGAAAGGCAAAATGAAGTAGTAAAAGAGGAAGATGTACCAAAGCCAAATGAAAGCTCAATTGACATGAAGAAGATCTCAAGACGAACCAAAGACCTGCGAGATGAAAAAGAAGACACTGTGATGGAGGAAGCACAAAAGAAAGACATCAAGTTGCCAAGACCATCAAGTGGGAGGAAGGAGAAGGAGTCTGTTGCTGGAAAGTCAAATGAAAAGAAAGATGAAGATCAAAAATCTGTTAAAAGAAATCGGCCTGATACAGAAGAGTACATGTCAAAACTACGCAGAAAGTCATGTGATGGAGATGTATCTGGTGATTCCTCAGCTATTGAAACTGGGAAAAAAGAGGAAATTAATGAAGAAAGGATAAAGTCACGGAGAAGATCAGTCAGAGATGATGAGACAGGAAAGACTGTGGCGGAAAGAAAACAGAAAGATGATGTTAAAGTAGAAAAGAACAAAGTAACACCATCTGCTAATGAACCAACAGAATCTGTGGCCAAGCAAAGTAAGAATCAAGTAGATGCACCAGATATAGTTGTAAAACAGAGTAAAAGGAAAAGTGAGGATGGAGAGGACACAGCATTGAGTAATAAAAAGAGCAAGGAAGACTGTGAAGAGGGTGGGAAAGCAGCAAAAAAGACGACTGAAATTACTCGGGAAAGGTCAGGCAGTAGAGAAAGACCAGAAAGGGCCCACAGATCTCCTAGAAGATTATCCATGTGTCAGTAAATATTTGTATAAGTGCTGGTTTTTATACAGGCTGTAACCTTTCAGATATAAGAAATACCTCATGTGATTTATATATTTTTAGCTGTCACCCACATTTTTACTTCATACCTTGCTGAAATTTGTCCAGGCTCTAAAAGCACTTTTAAAATGTGTGATACAGTTTTATAAATACTGTAGGGTATTTATAGAATATAAATGCACTGTAAATAAATTTTTGTAGATACAGAGTTAAATACTTTAATGTGTTATGAACCATAGAAAAAGTATACTTTATAAGTAATACTTTTAATGGAACCTAGCAATTTTTATATTGAAATTACTGTTACTAATTTTTATTGTACTGAGAAATATGCACGCTTACTCAAGATAGTATATTCCTCTCCCAGACCATAACACCAGTGTAAATATTACCATCTGTGCAATGTGTTCATATATAAATTACTCTCATATGTCATTAGAGCAATAAATGGATGAGAATAATTGAATAGGTATGAAAACTGTACTTACTTTCACTTCCCTGTAATTTTGCATTTGCATATAAAAGACCTCTTCATTGCAAGTTTAAAAAATGCAGTAAAGAGGACCTAATAACTTTACAGGCATCAAGATAATGTATTTACTTGAAAAATTTTATGATTTTCTTCAAATAGTGTAAGACTTATGGTAGGATGATACAGAGAAGTATATGTAACTGGTACAAATGATGATGTATGTAGTAGTTAGTAGGCAGGCAATGACCAGGGAGGTATATTACCAGTACTACCCACCTGGGTATCAGGAGGGTTAGTGATGGCTGCATAGTGAGCCAGCACTTCAGTGGTCGTCACGTTTCACTTCTATGACAGGTACCTGTCTTTTCTTTCTACCTGACCCACACATAGACTACTGGCATTCTGTCCACAAACATACAATCTCTCCTTGTCATGCATAACACTTGACAACACTTAACTCTCACAGCTCATTCTTCGTAACTTTAGATTTTCCTTTGGTGAGCACTTTGTGCAAGCCCTGCCTTTTGGCAAAATGGTAGGAACAATAGATAGTAGTAGGCAGGAACATTTATGTAGGAGCATTATGTAAAAGTACTAGGTAGGAACATTAGGCAGGAGCCTTAGGTAGAAGTAGTCAGTAGGAACATTAGGTAGGAGCCTGTGCAAACACTGCATTAGACTTGCCCTCTGCCAGTGGCCTTTTAAGGGAGAGGCACTAAAGGCTAAGAAGTGGCGCTGGAGTTCGATAGTTATGGAGACTATTCCAGAAGGGAACAGGTGTCAGAGATATAGATAGATAGATAGATACAAATGATGGTAAAACTTGTCACAGTAAACCTTTTGGCCTGGAGAAGTTATTTTCTCCCCAGGGTTGGTCTACCCTGCAAGCTGTGAGATACTCTGAGAACCTTAGGGGTTTTAAAACTCTAATCCCAACTTCTGGTTTGTGCCTCTCACTCTTGGCTAAACACCTTTTGCTACTTGCAACCTTCATCTTGGTCTGGGTTCTTCCCTGCCAATTGGCATCCTCCACTCGGTATTGAAGTCATCTTCTTGCTAGCTGATTCTATAACCAACAGAATTCTTTAGATTCCTAGATTTCTTGGCTTCTTCCACTGAACCAATATGATTCTCATGTTACGATTACTTTGGGTTTAGTGTATATAAGCATGATGAATTATATTGAATTATTTTGTACTATTTGAAATTATTACATGTTATATGTTTCTGTTTTCCATGATGGTGACTTCGTCCCTTCAAGTTCTTATTGGAATCTGAGTGGATTGTTTTCCTTTTTATCATTGGAGGCTTTCATTGAACAGTATAGGCTCCTGCAAGAGGTATAAATGGAGACTAGAACGATGTTCTTGAGTGACACCATTGAGTCGAGCCCTGTTGTTGTGCTAATTGGGGTCCGCTGAGCTCTATTTAGGCTTCCTCTGTTTGTCTAATAAACCTTGACTGGTGTTTCCATGGACATAAAGTTCCTGTTGTTCAATTTAGGAGGGAAAATAGTTTTGTGTTTAATAGACTATTTTTTTACAGAAATATTGGGAGTGTCTTGTAAACTAAAGGTTACCCCCCACGTGGGTGAGTTGAAATCCTATAGCCCATTAAATGAAACAGTCCCCTATCTTGAGCATAGTTGCATTGTGAGACTTGGTGGGGGGTGTGCATGCTAAAGTAGGAGCAGTTTGTTGCCCAAGTAGTGCCAAGCCATCATATAAAGTATTTATGGAGAGAAGCTTGTTTTCCAGGGCAACTTGGGTTAGGTTTCCTTACCTTTCGTGGGTTGTTTGTGTAAGATTGTTTGACTTTCCCCATGTTATATGATTTTTGCTCTTGGAAATGAAACGTGCCGAGCCATCACATAAAGTATTTATAGAAAAAGGCTTGTTTTTCCAGGGCAACTTTGGTTAGGTTTCTTTACCTTTTTTGGACTGTGTTTAAGATCATTTATCTTTCCCTTGTTATATGATTTTTACACTTGGAAATGAGTTAAAAGGTTATTTAGCCCAACTAGCTGATAAGATTTAGCTAGCTTAACCCTTTCAAGATTAGTTCATCTTTGTAGTATTGTATCCCTCCTAAGGTTTTCTACTTAGAGTTGTTACCTGTCTGGTAGCCATGATACATGTACCTATACCAGGCATAACTTGATGTGCTGTAAAGCTTTTGCTTAACATCTCTCTCATTCCATAAGTTATCACTAGGGAGATATTAGCCATCTTTGTTTCTGAAAAGTTCATCTTCTGTGGTTAGTATACTGATGGTAAACTGGTTGTTCTTTTCAATGTTGGTAGGCTAATCTAGCAAGATTTAGGGTCCTACCCTATAAGAAATTTCTGCTACAATGCCAGTTAAGTAGTAGACATCAGTAATAGTATATCCAGTAACACATGATGGGATTTTGACCTTTATTAAGTGTAGGATAAAATAATTGCAAATCTAATCCTCACTGGGGATATGAGGATATACCAGCATTCCTATAGTAACATGACCTTTCGAGCCTACAATACATTAAGGTACGTGTAGAAGGAGTTATCACATGTTTTTGTGTTCTCCCAGTTTGGGTTCCATAATTATGTATGTTTTTTCTTAGGTGCATAAAAAAAGGCTACATGTAAATAAGTGTTATTAGAGCCTATGGGTTCGTTTCTTTTGGGCATGTGCTAAGAACTTAGTTGTTTTTTGCAACCTCATAGAATTCTCACTTTGTTGGAAAGTGAAGCATTATCTAGAGTACTTTAGATTAACAAATAGTGAAGTACATTTAGTACTTTAGATTAACAAATAGTGAAGTACATTTTTTTTATGATATACTGTATATTAACCCTTTCAGTGCTCTGATGTTAATCTTCTGTTAAGCATCAGGGTGGAATGAACATCAATTTACAAACTTGATTCCCTGCCTTAAATTTGAATTTCACTTGCAGTTAAGGCTCTGTTAGCTGGCCATAGATGCCAACAAAAAAGATGAGTCATTGGAGCTGCTTGTAGGTAATGGACAAGTGACCACAGTGGATGATTTTATACTTCTCGGGACTTGCCATTTCTACAGTGTTGTCTGTGATTAGGATCAGCCAGTCTGAAGAATACTGTTTTTTCCTACATTAGAAGTAGAGTACTTAACTCGTTTGTTATGAACATTAGGTAGACACATTAGGTTGAAGTAGTTATTAGGAACATAATGTAGGAGCCTGTGGATATACTTTTATTAGAGTTGTCCTCTTCCAGTGGCCTGTTAAAGGTGAGGCACTAAAGGCTTAAGAAAAGGGTTCCAAGAGGGTTATGAGAGATTGATAGAACTCAACCCCTTCCGTCTGGGATGTTGAACAAATTTCTCTTTAGTGCTGGCTGATGACCTAGGATGTTGGCTGATGACCTAGGTTTCATAATGCAAAATTTCCCCTGCACTCCACGTAATTACACAGGTTGCATTGTAAATATCAGGTTCAGCATTTCATGGTTAATAAAGCTTTTTAGTCCAAAGGTTGCAACTTATCCTATGCAAGGCAAGTCAGAAAGCCAAGTAGGCAAAGCCAACTATGTCCTGCATGCCCCAGTATCTCTGCGAGCAGCATCTCCCAGCCTTAGTTTAGCATAGCATCTTGCTTTTATGAACATTATTCTGAATTTTGCTTTTGGGGAAACAGGGAATACTTACTTTTTTTTTATGGAATCAAATAAAACTTTTTTCTTTAAACAAAATAATTCACCAGTGCCATGTCATCAGCAAACAACTGACTAACCTTCCTGGCCCCTACCCTTCAACAGATTGCATACTTGAGCCTTTTTCCAAAACCCTTGCATTTACCTCCCTCTCCACCACATCCATAGACACAACCCAGCTGCAGACCCACCATCACTTGAAATCACTCATCCTTCTCTCTACCTACTTGCATGCATACCTTATTCTTGATTAAAACTCCACACTGTTTCTAATTACTTTCCTCCCACTCCATATATTGATAACACTTTCCACAAAACATAACTATCAACCCTCCCATATGTTTTCTCCGGATCCATAAATGCCATAAAGAAATCCCTCTGTTTCTCTAAATATTTCTCACGCATGTACTTTAAAGCAAACACCTGGTCTACTCATCTTTGAAATTACATTGTTCTATTGATCCTCCCCTGTCTGATGCTATGTTAATGCTACCACCCTATCAATCACCACTCTTTCATAAAACTTACCAGGTATGCTAGACAAACTTATACCTTTGTAATCTGAACACTCACCTTTGTCCCCCAGTCCCAGTAAGCAATGACTACATGAATTCTTTAAATCCCCAGACACCTTAACATGGTTGTGGCAGTCAGTCCACAGTCAACCCTAGCCTGAGTCAGGTACCCATTTTATCGACCAAGCCCTAGGGGTGGATGAACAGCTGGGTTGACTGTGGACCGACTGCCGTACCCAGGATTCGAACCTATGCGCTCGACGACCCTGGGCGGCTCATGAATGCATCACAGTCAGGAACGCTAACCGCTACACCACGGCTGCACTCTAATTATGCAGATGGTGTTTCTAGTATTGTCTACAATGCGTATACGAGATACGCCTTGCGTTGCTGGCTAATATTCATCTCAGTTGTTAGTGCCATTCCTACTCTGATGCTCGTTATCCCGTGCATTAGTAACGCTACTAGTTAAGTTGTGTTGTGTACTAAGGACTACAGTATCCCTGGGTAAACACTGGAGTACTAACTACAACGTGTATTGCTGAGTGCAGACTGTATTACTGGCTACATCATGTACTGCTGACTACAGACTGTATCATTTTGCTAACTACAGTGTGTATTACTGACTATGTCATGTATTGCTGGCCATACCGAGTACATCATATAATGCTGACTAAATATTATTGACTACATGTAATTCTGGATACAGACTGTATTACTAATTACACATATTGCTGAATACATGGTGTATTGCTGACTACAGACTGTATTGCTGACTACAGAATGTATTACTGATTACAACACGCACTGCTGGGTACAGTGTGTATTACTGATTAAATTTGTATTGCTTGCTGCAGACTGTATTACTAGATACATTACGCACTGCTGCCTACAGCGCGTATTGCAAAGTCGTATATTATTGACTAAATCAAGTAGTGCTGATTACAGAGTGTATTGTAAATTGTATTATGTATGGTTCAGCAATGGTCTGTGTACGCTATACTGCTGGATGTGAGGTTTGTGTGTGTGTGTGTGTGTGTGTGTTTGCATGTGCCGTAAAACTGTTTTGCGAGGCTATAGGATATAAAAAAAAAAGTAAAGGTTGTTTAGAAAGGGATCTGGTAACGTGGTTAGGTAATGCTGTCGAAATTATTGTGTATTTTGCGTATCATTAGCGATTGAAACTTTCTAGATCCCAATCCACTTCGATGGCTGCGATGCCCTCATCTTCATTACACCCTCGAAAAATCCAAATTCCTTCTTCTCCCGACAAGCTTAGCCTTTCTTCACCCTCACCACCTCTGGTCTCTAAGCTGATCCCAAAGGGTCGAGCCAAAGGCCATCTTCACTACACCCTTCATGTCCTTGCATTCTCGTCTTCACTACACTACATCTCCACTTCACCTCAAACACCACTGGCCTTTGAACTAACCCTTGCGGATCAGGTCAAAGGGGCTTTTTACTACAGCCTCATCCTCACAACCTCATCATCACAACCTCATCCTCACAACAACCTCGACACCCTTCAGAGACTATCCTCACAACATCCTCGGCTCCATCGAACTTTGACCTGCATCATATGTATCAGGTTCACAGGTCCTGGTTTAGTAAAGTGACGTGTGACCTGAACCATAAGGGTCGGGAGAGACCCCACCTTCCGCTAAACCAGGGTTAGTTAGGGTGCTGATTGTTTGTTTGGTAGATGAAGAATAAAAAGATACCAACAGAATGTGTTTCCCCTATGCTGAGGGAAACCTAAAAACGTGATAGATTTTGCAAAGTTAAGAAATACTGTTACCATGTGTAAATCGATCGAAAATCAAAGCAATATATATATATATATATATATATATATATATATATATATATATATATATATATATATATATATA